>JADBJO010004837.1:138258-150758 GCA_016801955.1 Conus betulinus
AGATAAGCATCTTTGCAAATCTTGCCAAAAAGTGGTGGTCATTGGGCGATACCATGATAAGTGGTAAATTGTTTCAGATTCAGTTTCACATAAGGAACAGAGTGGTGAGTTTACTGCATTTCTTAGGTGTGGATATCTGTTAGTTGGTAGAATTCTATGCAAAACACGTACTGTAACCATCTCAGTTGAACATATGGACTAGTTGAAATAGCAGTGCGAAAAAAATTGTATTCCACTTAAGATTGTTATAATGCATATTCTACATTCTCACACTCCAGCAACGGTGGTATTATTTATATTGAAACAAGACTGAAAATATTGGTTGCCTTTGTAGATAAGTTGCCAGGCTTCATTGTTCTGCCGTTTATATTTTGCAATAGGTGTTATATTCATTTTGAAAACTTTATATTGCCTGAATAACCCCTCTGAATGAAACAAAATCTGTTACTATTCCATCATATTTTCTGAAAAATGCCTCGTGACTTAAAATATTGCCCGCATCGTCTTGTAAATCACTAACTACATAGATACCTCTATCGAACCATGTTTTCAAAAAAAAATGACATGACATGTCTATCTTTAAAAATATTCACATTATGAGATATGAATTCTGCATTGAAAGCATCAATGTTATTAGGTAAAGGTTTTACACATAATCGTCTGTAATGTTTCAATACATGTGTCAAGAATGGGTTATTTAGCCCACGCCAAAGTACATTCACACATTCGTAGCCCAAATTCTCCAAATTTACAAACTTTGGGTTCAAATCCAGGGCAAATTTTTGCATGTAAGAATCATTGTCAAACATTCTACTTAACCAACTAATTTTCATGGTACTCAAAAAGGAAAACAAATTCAACATTTTCAAACCACCCTCCTTGTAATTCTTGCAAACATTTTTTCTTACTGATTTTACTTGGCTTTTCATCCCATAAAAAGGCAAAAAAATAATGCGTCTAGTTGGTGTAAACAATCATCTCCTGGATCAGGTAGGTTGAGGAATAAATAGACCAATTTTGACATAGCTAGAGTTTTTATAACTGTTGTTTTTCCAAAAGGAATAAAATGTCTTTTTGACCACTTTTTTAAACAAACTTTTTACTTTATTCTTTGGTCATTCTTGGTGTCCTTAACCAAACTTAAGTTTTTCATACAGCATGCGTTGCACTCCTATGCGGATGCCATGTCTCGAGTCGAGCTTTGATGAGCACGGATTAAAAGGGGTCAAGGACTTCAATGATGGTGATGTCATCCTGCCATCATGTATGGAGCAATACGCTCTTTTTTTCCCGTAATTTGCATCCATACAGGATACAAGGGAGGACACTTCCAGCTTTGTCAACAGACATACGTTGAGCTGCATAAGGACTTTGTTACGGAGCTCTCCCAGTGCCTTGCTTGCTTTGCTGATTCGACCGTCAATTTCCCTGTCCGAGGAGCAGTCCTGGGAGATGTGCTTTCGAGTTGTTTGAACGTCTTGAGATCTATAGGGTGGGGGACAATATACCGTAATAATTTCTGCGGAGTGGTTTGTAATCGACGCAAATTGATAAAGTTCTTTAACTTTATCCACCCTGATTGTCAGGTTAATCAGCATTGAAGCCTGTGAGAAGCGACCAAGCATCAGATACAGATTCATTGTGAGCAACAAGTGCATAACATACATACACATAAATGAAGGTACGCTCACACAAAGACACATATGTAGATAGGCATCACGTACACACGCGTGCGAGCGTGCGCGCGAGCACGCGCACGCACGCGCACGCACACGTGCACACACACACACACACACACACACACACACACACACACACACACACACACACACACACACACTGTTTACATAATTAGAATTAATACAAAGTAAATGAAACATTCACTACGATGCTATCAAAATAAAAACCAAATTCAGGATTATTGAGCCACTCAATTAAAGAACAAACTTTTTTTTAACAGACAGAACGTTTCGACCTATTGGATCATATTCAGGCAGGACAAATAACATTAAAATAATGGAAACAAAGGACGAACAAATAGTCACTAATTTCTTTAATCTTATAATCAAAATGAATAATTCAAACAGAATCAAACACTGAAAATTCGTGATAGATACGTTGCCATCCGTCTGTCTCGAGAGACCAAAGTGTGGCGCCGTGGATCAGTCAGTTGTGGAGTTGCAGCGCCTGCTGAGGCTGGAGAGCCCCATCTTCGAGCGGCAGACTCTGTTGCACTTCCTGTACGTGAAGTTTTGGTCATGAGTGTCTGTGGGTGCTGACACAATTCTTTGCCGTCTGCAGCGCCTCTGCTTTTCCCACTGGTTCTCTCTCCTCTGCTCAGCTTTCTTTGATGTTCGTTTTTTTGTTATGGGAAGAACGGATGAGGAGGGTCGACTTCATTCCGCTAGCTGCGACAAGATGATCGACATTTTGTGTCCTAGCAGTCACATGTCAGACTTCATCGTTAGATCTTGGATTTACATTTTGCAAGCGTCGCATACAAAACTGCGTCTTGTTCATGGTTTGAATCAATTACAATCAAGGTGTAAATCAATGTGGGGTTTGTTTAAAATATCTTTAGATATATCATTCGTCTTCTTCTCAAATTTTTCCAGAGCACCAATAATTGCGATTGGTAGCAAATATTGGTAGTTCTGTTGACAAAACGGTGAAAAATGGAGGATTTACAATTTTCATTAAATATCCCAGCAGACGACGAGGAAACGTTTTCGATTTATGGGTCATTATTTACCAACTTTAATTAGACTTGGGTGCTATACATGTCAAACACAGCCTGAAAAACTCAATGATATACTGTCTGTGGTGTTTAGTCTTGCAGACTCCAAAGCACAAAGACATGTGCGATCTCTCCTTGGGCCTTCTCTTCCTTTGCAGAGTTTATACAGTTGGAATGCACGGGATAAAGTCTCATTCTGATGTATACAACAACGAGGCTATAGAACCTCTGGAAAAGGATGATCAACAAAAGCCCAGGAGGGCTTTTGTTGATCATCCTTTTCCAGAGCTTCCAGGACTTAAATCCTCCAGTCCTGAAGCCACAACGATCATCAAAGCCGGGCTACACAGCGACCAGTAAAGAAAATATCCGCTCTACTCCAATGCAGAGATTCATACTATCGGCTACCAAGACAAGAGCAGACTCACAACTACCTAAATTACCTATCGATATCAAATTCCGAACTAGTCAGTCCGACCAATCTCCCTGGCAAACCGGCAGTTTGTCAACAGAGCACCTATACCGGGCATGCTCGTTGTATGATGACTTTAGATAACAGTTTCAGCGGGGATATCATCAGAAGGGGGAACTATTCAGACCCTAAAGAACCTGCAGACTACAGAACCCTTCATAAAGGAAACCATTTTTGCCATCTGTTGATTGATGATTGAAAACGTAGGCGTCTAAAGTTGGTATCTAAATGGGAATCTACCGTCTTTCTACTTTCCTGTACGACATGTAAATATGAAAACGACGAGTGTCTATTGACTGTCTCACGCAGTTTAAGCATTGGGTCCTTTCAGTTTCGTCCATCTTTACAGTGTTCGACCAGTTTTTAACGCCAGAGAGACAATGCAGTATCAGTATATTTCACCCATTACCACAGCCTTTGCCATTTGCTGTTATTTTCAACTCAATCATTGTTTATAGAATTACTTCTTGTTTTGTTAAAATACACTGCAATATTTCTGTTTACTTAACTAGTCTAATAAATATGTTTGCTTGGAAACAAGTCCTTGTTTTATCTTTCTTTTATCTTTACGACTTACAATTGACCGGCTGATTGACAAACTGATTGACGTATGTTAGCAACTAAATCATAAACAAATACCTTCAAGTCACTGCAACTAGACTTAGAGGAGAAAGAGTTGAAAGAGATAATTAAGTACCATGAAAAACAAAACATAAGCAGGTAAGTTTTATATACCTTTGTGAGGTCACACAAAATGTTTGCGCCAAGGTCACAATTCATAATATTTAAGTCACAAAATGATTCGTCACTTTTGTCCATGCAGTCAAAACGTCCATCACACACCAAGGTGTAAGGCACTTGCTGCCAAATGTCGTCACACACGAAGGGAGCCGGGAATAGATCCAGCTTTTCACCACAAATGAGAAATCTAGACAAATTTGACTTCTTGCAGTCTTGACGTTCAGTCATGTCGAGTTTATCCCAGAAACAGTCACTGTTCTGATCAACAGCCAGAAAGGTATGGCCAAAATGACCCCCTGGACATTGAACTAAAGGAGGGTGCCACCACATATAGCCCATTGAAACAGACTCGAATTTCACTGGAATCCTCTGACTTATGGGCTTGTCGACTGGCAGATCCTTTTCACACATGTATTGACAATGGAACTTCCGGCATGTTTCACTCAGGACGAGCGATGGCAGGCCTTGGATAACAAAGCCCTCTGGGTTCCTGTCCAGTGTTATACTTCCATACTCGCGACTGAAACTGTTATAATTAACTCGGTTTAAGTAATAGGCTATTGTTCCATCAGTCCATTGCAGGGTGTTAAATTCCCTGTAACTAAATCAAACGCAAAAGAAATTCCTGAAACAAGGGGGGAGTACTCTGTCCACAAAGTTAGCTGGATATGCATTAATGCCTTGAAACAACTAACGTATATTCATACTTTGAAACGTGCATTACGTACTGAGGCTGGTTTAGTTTCATTTTATTTCGACTCTTCCAGCGATTACAATAATGAATACAATAACAACTTTGAGTCATGGGCTGGGCACTGCTAAAAACGAACGCCACTGCTATTTCGGAAGATGTTGAATGTATACAAGTCACCCACCTATATAACTGTCTCCTATGGTTAGTTACACTTGATGAAAATACACCAAAAAGAAATATACTGAAAAAAAAAAGGATACTGCGTGAAAATTGTGAACATTTGAGAACAGGTTCTTCTGACGGTTCTTCTACACCTTATACAGATAACACCAGACATACAACGCAACGGCGTCGTGCAGTTACTCAATACATGCTCGGTAAAAAGTGGCTCTTCTTGTTAAATGACATACGTTGATCTGGTGTAATCACTTCATTCGTCTTTGCAATGGACGGCCAAGAGGAAACGTAACAGAAGTCTCCAAGTTCATTTTACAGAGCACAGTCTTTACTTCACGTTGTAGGGTTTGACAGAGCACTACTCCTAGATTGAGAACATAGATATCTGGAATGAATACAGACCTTCTGCTTTATTGGGCATGCATGATGAAAAACACAGATCAATGAGGCTTGTTTCAATGAGCACTTCTTCCATTGCATTTCATCAGTATAGGCTGCTGGGGGAGTGGGAAATGGAAGAAGACTAAATGTAAGTATTAACTGTCGCTAGCGTAATAAAAGGTACTTGCAACTACATCTGAATTCTTATCGCTACATACAGCGTACATGAACTGTCTTTTCACTATTTTCATAGTTTTTGCTGAATTAATTAAAACAATGATTTTCACTAATACTTGTCCAAATTAAAACATTTCAACAATGAAAGGAACTCTCACATGAGCAGGGGATACCAAACATTAAATAAAAAGTAAGTACGGTAACTCTTGCTCACACACGATGAGATAATATACGCCCATAACTACTAAAGATTGCTGCTTATAATACAAATCGCTGGATAGGAATGCCAAGAGAGACCACACAGAAAAACAAGGAAACATCTCCATGGTTATTTATATTTTAACAATGATCATTTACATGGAGTATGGAAGATCATAAATATAAAAAAAAATAGGCAGCACCAGAGTTCTTGCGACCGTTATAGAAATGATAGTAACAATGACGATGACCGTGTGATGATGTTGTCATGTGACGTATTCACTTATTTATTTTTTTTAATATGGAAGCTAAACAGGAAATCGACATTCACTTATAAAAGTAATAAACTGTTACAAAGAGTCAGAATACATTTTCCATATCAACGCAATTTTTCCATGATTCAGTATCTAACATTAGCATAGCATATATGGCAAATATATTTTTAAGTACAAGAAATGTTTTAGTCACTGCACTCGACTATACACACAACAAAATCTCCGTGCCAGATGATTGGAGGCCTACAATAATCCTGTAACCTTCCATCACAAGGATGTCAACACGTATCGTGTGTCGTAGAAAGTACCACATCTCCCAAGAATCTGGCATGGCCAGACGTCCTCCTTGCTGTGAGCACTGCACGTTGGCTTCATGCCAGGAGATTCCCCGAGCGCCTTTGTGCAGCGTGATGCATTTGTGTGTCGAAAACGGACACCATCGTCAGAACACAGTGTGTGCGGGCAGTGCATCTCATCAATCCCTTCAGCACACTCTTTAATCAGGTTACACAGAAAATGATGTTTGAATTCTGCCCAATGTTCCACAGAGCAGTTCCATTTTAAACTGGGAAGCTGTTCGGGGACGAAAGACTTCTGAAAATTACCATGAAAAAAAAAAAGGCTATTTAGTTCGTAGTCTTTCAAACATTTAATCTTACTTTTGAATGTAAACATACACATAATTTTCCACGTATTTGTTCCGTCTTCCTTTTACTTTGTTCTTGTATAGAAAGTATATTCTTTGAAATACAGTTTGTTGTCACAACGCTACATACCTTCAACATCTCATGTATGAATGCAAAAGTACCCAGTCCCTCTGCCTGTCTGTGTGTGGATGCCTGTGGACCGTCTGTCTTTGTTGTATATAAATTCATAGTTCCGGTCTGTTTTCACTTATGTGCTGCTGATGGATGCTGTCTACTTTACTAATACATGACACATGTACACAAGAAACATACAAAAACAAACGAGCATCTTCTCACCAGCCACCGTGGCAAAGTGGTTAGCATCTTGAAATTTTGGCTGGGAGATCGTGGGCTGGAATTCCATTAGAACTATTTTTTGTGGGATTTTTCTGCCCTGACTGGCTCCTACTTAGTGTTGAGTTTGCTATGGGCCCAACTGAGAAATCTGGAACAGCAGTCGATTTTCATAAACTTAATGGATGTGTCTCTGAGAGTTTTGCTCAAATTTCCTGACCAACATCGAGGGTTCTGAATCTCTCTGGGCCTGGGTTGGCGCCGGGATATACAATGAATGTAAGTGTAGAGTAGCCTACAGCTTTGTCATGCAGTCTCAGATCTCTTAAAGGCCAAAGAATCTGACACACTAAAAAAGTACATGATCTATCAGTATCGATCAGCATTTTTTTAAATGTGTCAAATTCTGTGGCCCTTTAGAACCTAGCTTCGATTGCCTCTCCTCGTCCATGGCCTTAGTTTGATTCCGTCTGTTGTACTGGTACTGGAAAATCTATAAAATCTGACGTTGGATGGATGTGGAAGCGCCCTCCGGATAGATAGAGGCCTCACCCATGCTGGGTTCCGCAGTGAGCGATTATTGACTTCAGTACGTGGCCTAGTAGGAGCTGTCCTGCGATTGTTGGATCAGAACAGGCACCACCGAACACCACTGAACTGACTCGGCAGCAGTGCAGCGTTTCCTCTGGAGGGTTGCTTCATGGCAACTTGAGGCTGACTGCTTCTGGAAGGTTGCATGGGCTGGGGCTGTGTTAGGGACGTGCCAAGTTGTGGCTGTGGAAGGGGGGTGGGGGTGGGGGGTCAGAATGAGTGGCGTGCTTGCAACGTCGTTGGGGTGGTACTGACAGTGGAGTAGAAAAAAAGAACCTTCTCCCCACTCCCCATCCCCTCCACCAGCGTCTGCCTTAGCCCTCCCCCCTCCCGTCCCTAAAAAAGTGTCTGGCTGCACGTACCAGTTGAGCAACATGCAACAACAGATTTGTAGATAGAGTATCTCTGCTCCCACATACACAGAACGAAGAAGATCCTGAGGTTTACACAAAACATTATTGCAGTTTATTCTATTTTATAATCAGATTCAAACAATGATGAGAATAATAAACCGTCAGGTGAAAGGCGAGTCAGGGAAGATGAAAAGACTGGAGGAGAGAAAAGACAATACTGAGAAAGTAAAAAAAAAAGTGAGATGAGCACGAAGAGACTCTTGACTCTTGACGCGCACTAACACCGCGCTTTTAATGTGGGGCCAACGGCCCGTTCACATGAGTCACGCAACGTTGTTCAGAAATCGAAAAAAAATAAATAAAAAAAAACTGAATTAATCAAGTCACATCATCAACATGGATCAGGTCAAAACAAGTTGAATCGACATTTATCAACAAAGCAATTACTTGACTAGTCCATTATCTATGTACCTTATTTGTTTAGAGAAAAAATCATTCAGTAACCCACTAGATCCAATCAAAATTAAATTTAAATCAGAATTAAATCCACAGTCAACAAATTAGATCAAATCAAATTAGGATCAGCAATCATCATTAGGAAGTGCATAATCCACAAAAAAGACCTGAGATAGAATTCCAAATCGTGTCCAGTTAACTCGCCTTTAAGTTTACTATCAATTATCACTCTAGTTAATCTTCATATTTCATGGACACATCAAAACGTATAAGTTGATGACTACCTTAAGTCGAAAACCAGGACAATTCACAATCAGTGTCCATGTCACATAAAATTAAAATCTATATTCAAATCCAATTCTGTGTTATGTCCGTATACATACCAGTCTTAAACCGAATTTAGAGTATGTCCACATACGTCACGCAATGTGAAATTTATAGTTTGACAATTACGTCAGTTTACATACATGGTTCATGAAACTTTACTACTCATCTGAATATACATTCGGAAAATTTGGTGTTTTGACCAATTATTAATTAATTACATAATAGTACAGGGATAGTAGGGGTCGGTCGACCCAACATATCTGTATATGATGACACAACCTTCCCTACAATTAAACCATTCTAAGGCAATCGGTCGACCCAACATATCTGTATATGATGACACAACCTTCCCTACAATAAACCATTCTAAGGCAATCGTACATCTTTACTGGAACATATCGCGTACAAAACCAATTGCATTTTTCAAATTCAACATAACCAAAACAGTAACTAACATTTTGTTTCAGTCAACACAATGTCTATTTGCCTAACAATCAAATCCCACGTATACAAGGCCGGCCAAGACTAATTATTATGTAATAATTTTTGTGACCAGCCTCTATATGATGACAATTTTCTCAGTATAAAAGGCACCAATCCTAATACAAACATGTTCCATTTGCCATTATTTGCTCAGTATTACTGTTAGTATGCAAGCACATAGCGATGGACTTTTTTATGACTTTCCTTTAGTCCTTTGAAGTATAATCATGTCTTTCTGACACTACCGCATATCATACACGCATTCCTGCAGATCTTAATTAAACATATTCAAATCATATTACAAACATCACTTTCCAGCACCACTATTTAAAACATCTCAAGGACGTCCCTTAATAAAAATTATGTGGACCAACCGAATTAGTGCCGATTGCCCAAAGGTTAATTATGTGTATCTTGATCATCATTAGCAATTATTATGATAATGTTACTACAGCTGAGATTCTCTATGTTTTAACGCATAGAACACATACATAGCAACGTCCTGTGTAATTTCAGCATTATCATTTTCTACCAGGCTTCGTAATGTGATTGTATTGATATTTCTAAAATGTTTGTAAATGTATTTATCTTTCAGTTTTCTATAACAAGGACAAGCTGTTAAAAAGTGTAATTCAGTTTCCACTACTGGACAAAAGGGGCATGTTGTAATCGCTTAATTGTCTATGTATTTCTTGTTTACATGCAAATCATATTCCCCAGACGTAGTCTAGTTAGCGCTTTCCTAACTTGGCTATAGTAATTACACTTAGGTATTCCTCGGTTTGATGTAGAGTTTTAACGGAAAGATACGTTAAAAAGCGTTCGTTATTCTCTAACTTATGTGCCAGTTCTGTTTGTAGCAGTCTATTATTCTTTGTTTTAGTACTAAAACGAACCTATATTCATCACCTACTCCTTCATTCGTCCAAACTTCAGAAAAGCCATATATATCTAGACAGTGTTTTATCTCTAAAGCCCAGTTCTGAGGTTTGTTTATTTCTGTCTTCTCTTTTCCATATGCTTGTTTTGGTATTCAGTCAAGTGACATTTTAATAAGTCTGAATCAGTATCGAATTGCTCTTATTGTGCTATCAATATTTATTGGATATCTTCCCAACTCCCCATAAACTAAATTATTTGGTGTTTTCTTTCCTACTCCTAATATTTCTTACATGCAAATAAATGAATGTTTTCTATGGCTTTGTAGCGGATTAATCCCCATGCTTCTGCTGAATACAAGAGTATGGGCTTAACTTGTGTGTCAAACAATTTAAAATATATATCTAAATCCATGTTTTCCTAAGCTGTACATTGTTTTCATTATTTCTATAATCTTACCTTTCGCTCTTCCCGCATATTCCGAGAGTGAAATGTATACGAAAGTTTAGTTGTCAAGATGAAGCCTAAATATTTGTAACTATTCACTACTTCAATTTCTTGACCTTTGTTATACCATTTTTCTGCTTTGCCTAGGTAATCATATTTTCTGAAGACCATTATTTTAGTTTTGTGTAGGTTAACTGTTAAACCTAAAGAATCTGAAGCTTCTTGTAAATTTTTTTATCTGATTTTGTAGGCCGGGTGGATTTACGGAAATTAGGGCTTTGTCGTCTGCAAATGATAAGGTAAAGATTTCCTCTGTTCCAGGTAGAAATTGGTATCCCTGTCTTCCTTTCATTGTAACATTATTCGCTACTTCCGTTATTAGTAAAGAGAAAATCAGAGGCGACAGCAGGCAACCTTGTTTCACTCCAACTGGGCACTCAAAGAATTCCGTTAAGATCGCACCGTGTCTTACGCATGCTTGCACGTTCCTATAAATACCTTTCAACATGTTAAGCATTTTTGTTGATATTTTAGGTTTACTTAGAATTGTCCACAGTTTGTCTCTTTTGACAGTATCGAAAGCTTTTTGGTAACCGATGAATGCTATGTACTCCTGCGTCTGCCATATTAGCAGTTATTTATCATAGTTATTAATGTAAAAAAATATATCTATCGTAGAGAAACATTTCCTAAATCCTGCTTGTTCTCTGCTTATTTTGTTTTCCTCTTCGGCCTAGTTGAAAAGTCTGTTATTTAATATTGCCGTGAAAATTTTGCTTAATATGCACAATAGTGACATTCCTCTGTAATTTTCGGGGTTCTGTTTGTTGCCTTTCTTGTGTAATGGGACTATAACTGCTCGGGACCATTCTAAAGGGAAGTAACTGACTTGGAACAACTTATTGAATAATTTTGCTAAGAATGGAATTATCTTATGTTCTATTGTTTTCAAGAATTCTGGAGGAATTTCGTCTGATCCTGATGATTTACCTGATTTCAATTTTCTTATAGCTGAACTTATTTCATTATCATCAGATATCTCTACGTCTAAATCTTGAACAAAAATTTCTTCTTCAATAACTTGCTGAGGTACTTCATAGTCATTATTTGTATGAGCACGAAAAAGAGAGAGAGAGAGAGAGAGAGAGAGAGAGAGAGAGAGAGAGAGAGAGAGTCTGCTTGTATGAAACGTACCTTGTGAAAAGAGAAAAGGATGCGAACACCAATGCCATATCTGTAACTTTTCTTGGATTCCACACGGGATGAACCTGTTTTAAAGTGAACCCAGACTTCTTTCTTCAGAAGAATCCGGGGCGGGGGAACAGTGGTGTAGTTTGTACAGATGGTCCACAGTGACCGGCTCCTCCTGCCAGTGAACACCTGCACTCGGTCCTCACAGGCGTCCTTGGACAGAATCCTTCCCAAGTTAATGAAGGCCACACTCAACATAATAAATTTCTCATCAGGCACAGAGATGCTCATCCAAGAGTCCATGTTGTTTGGATAAATGGTGAGGTTACGATCCAGGTGCATCCCTGGCGTTTGGATATAACCTGTCGTGACAGCAAAGACCGCGTTCTTACTCATTCTCTTAATCCTTCTATGTTCAAGGCCAAGGACTGGACACTCTCAAATGAAAAATATATTTTTTTAATGCACACACTAGTCACTTATGCTCTCATGAATTTTACCCTGATTAACAATGCTTCACTTTGGGCAAATGCAGCGATGTGAGACGACACCAAACGCATGGAAGCCTCGTATTTTTCACTACGTTTTGGTATGCATGAACTTTATATGGCAGTTTCAGTACCAGGGAGTTCAACTCAAACGATTCATGTACAGCACGTGCTGTGAACATCCAAGATTGTTAACACTTTCTGCAGATGCAGTTTGTCTCTCTTGGCACTTTTCTTTGCTCTTCTCGTTATTTTAATTGAAAGGATATGTAAATTAGTTCTCCTTTCCATGAACAAATCGTAGCTAAGACATATCTGGTAACCTTCATCAATTTGACACAAACTTTAAATTATATCTTCATCTTATCTATATGTAGATCATTTGTTTTCCCTCTGAAAAGTATATAAGACGACAACACACAGCATTCTGCTATCATAATGTTCTTCATTCCA
>JADBJO010004837.1:155758-169299 GCA_016801955.1 Conus betulinus
AGTTATCTCTTCTGCCATTTGAAAAATGACTCGGCAAAGATTGTAGAATGAAGTCCATATGACGAAGACGGCGTTAAAATGGTAGCACTACATCCTTTTCTAACAATAAATGGTGCCCAAACAGGTCTTTGATTTCTCTCTCGAGTCCATTTCTAATTCCCGCGCTACGCCAAATCCCCTGCTTTGGACATGGCACTTTTCTTGCTGCATCTCCAAGACACATGCCCCTATTCATTCAGTTGTATTCTCGGCTAATAAAGTCACGTTGCTGTGCACAAACATCGAGAGAACACACCCACATCGCGAATTCATTTACCTGGAAAGAATCGTCTGGTGCTGCTGCTCCATTCGATTATTTTCTGGCGTTGACTGAAGTCATCGAACAACAACAAAGTTCCGTTTGCTCCTGTCTGCTGTGTTAGCAATACAGACAACACCGTGGTCAGGTCTGTAGATTGAACTTTGATCCGACACCGCTTGATGGCATGAACTGAAGTCTGATCACTTTCAATGTGTAACAACAGAACTGTACTTTCTGGCAATGTGATTGTGGCAATGACCATGTCTAAAGTGTTGCATAATTTGGACGTTTAAATTTGAATAGATGAACAACTGAACTATTGAGTCAGTCTTTTCCGTGTTGATATATGATAGTCCTTGGTAGCGTTCATCTGAAAGTGTGTGCTCTGTGTTTCCAAACCCCATGTCCAAAGTCTAGGCGAAGTGATCCTCCCATGAATTCAAGGTTCACCACTATCGACAGTATGAAAGCTAGGATGGCCAGCATTTTGTTCTACGTTTTGCTCCACCCATTCATTGCCCCACATATGATCCTGAACTTGAAATCAAAAGAGCTCAGACAATGTAACAATGAAGACTTCGTTGTTTTTTCAGCTCATGCATTAACTGAAATGCATAGCACTTGTTAGCGATCAAATGCCTTTAAGTTCAAGGAAACTGATAAAATATTGCCGTCTTTCTCTCACATTTATTAGAAACAATAAAACAACTATTCACACACACACACACACACACACACACACACACACACACACACACACACACACACACACACACACACTGATTTGTACGCTGGTCGGAATATATCTAGTGTTTGATAAATGGTAAAAATGGACACTTTAATGGTTCCTTATCAAGCAATAAAAATCCATCTAAGTTGTCATTTCCATCCGTCAGGATGATGAATGAAATTATAGGCCAACTCTTGGCATTGCTTATCTTCTTTTTAATACGAGTCAGCTATGTGTTTGAAAGAGTTGACTGCTCGATGCGACTTACATCAATCCACTCAATGCAGATATCCACTTGATCTTCTAGTGATTATTACATACAAAGATGGACACCAAAAACCATTTGGACTGTGTCGACGACGAGATTTCGGCAAAGACAAAGGCAAGCAATAAATAAGTAGGGTAAGTCTTGCTCCCATAAAAACCTAACACACAGTAAATGTTATTCAAGACTGGCACAGCCTTTTAACCTTGAATAAAGTCAGACGAATACAAAGACGAACAATCTAATAGTGGGGGAAAAACAAGCGCAGGCCAGCAACCCCTCTGTCATCACAGTAATGACTTGGCAAAAATTTGAACTTAAGGCGGGGGGGGGGGGGGGGGGGGGGTGAAGATGAAGAAAATGGGAACATAAAATTAAGAAATATATTATAATACGAAAATTCATCACTAGCTGCATGAGGGAACCATCGTAATCCCTCTTGAAGGCAGATCTATTTGTATTTCCTGCTCCTCCTAGGCCTTTCGTCCGCTGGATCGGACTCATCAGGGAGACACGTCTGATTGTGTCTGTGCTCCTGGCAAAGACTAAGACACTGTAGAATTGAGAAAATGCAAAAACTACGTCGTTGTTAGTGTCGTTTCCCTTCCTTTCAACAAGACGTATTCTCGACAATATCAGACAAAAGGCCAGTGCTTTAAATCTGACATTAGTCTGTAGCAACTGTATAGGACTGAAACACCATTGGTGACACATTGAATAATGAACATATCCCTACTTCTAACTAAAACTTCATTCATTATATTAACGTTCGAAGAGTGCAGGCAGCCCCACAAATGACGTCATTTTTTTACCATGGCTCTGGGTTTGAACAGGCAATCAAAAGCATTTTTCTTATTCATTGAATTCGTACGGCAATTTCTTTTTTTCACGAAATGAACTCTGTACTATAGTTCCATGACATGCAGGTCTGTTTTCAAACCCACTGTTACCAGTCTCGAGAGTAGACCTTGAAAAAGAGCCATGAAAGATGTGCTAGCGTCACAAAAGAGACACTGTGTTTACTTGAATGCCCCTTCTGAACGCACCCTTCCTTCCAGTATATCATGTGCCTGCATTTCGCGTATAATGTCTGACAGTTCACATTGTTCTGCTTGTGCAAAGCGGAACTTGCGCTTGTGATCTTTGGAAAATTGTAGGATAATCAGAGGAATGGTTTTGGATGTTCAGGGCGTGTTTATTGCAGCATCAGATGGTTGGATAATGCAAGTTTCTAATCATCATCCTCTTGTGTTTCCATTCATCCATCTCTTTCTATTATTTCCTTTCTTTTTATTCTTTCTTTTGCTATAATTATCTTCTATCCTTGCGTCATTTTGTTCCTGTTTACTAAACTAATTCCAGGTGCACTCAAGTTTTCCTAGTGTCTTATTCTGTCTCAGGTTAATCCTCTGGTAGACCCTGACACCCAACACACCTGCTGCACTCCTTTTTTGGTTTATAACAAGTTGAAAGCGAGTCGTCCAAACTGACAGCCGTCGCGTGGATCCATTTTCTTCCTCTTTCACACTACCCAGTTGCCAGTCACCGCCAAATCACATGTTCCACCTGTTTACTAATGGCTGTCAACGTTATAGTGGGGCAATACATCAAATACCATGTTGGTCTAGAAAATGACTGTGACCTAGGTCTCCTTTGTAACTTAACGCTGAAACTTATTGTACTGAATAAATCCACCTGTATCAAACTTGGTGATATGGTCCAGAAACATGTACCCTAGTAATCCACTTAAGTCCCGGGCTTTCTCCTGCGAAGGGTTTAATATTTTCACTTAACTGCCCCTGTTTCCCTTAAAAACCATCTCCCTGTTGAACCTCTCACCCCCAGTCGCCACCGTGTCGTCTACTTTGAAACATGATTTATGGTAAAGTGTTTTAACTGTGGGTTGAGTTCATCTTGACCTATTACCTAAACGACTATCACATTAGAGATTATTCCCTGGTGAACCCAGGGGGAGGGGGGGGGGGATTTCTGTTCTATGAGATTCAAGTAAATTACTTTCCACAATTTTTGTTGGCTGTAAATGGCGTCGATCAGGCTGGCCATGTATGGGTTACTTTAAAACAGACAAAAGACTTCTATAGCACTACCAGAAACATGTTTTCTGCACTGTCAATGAATGGTGCACCTGACACAGGTAAAACCAGTGACAGTGTGCTGAAACACAGAACCATTGTCTGGAGAGCAGACAGTAAAGAATCACGTTCATCCACTAAAATAATGTCTTGCACATGCTTGATCAAAGTAGACACCACTGATTATCACTGCAGCGGTTTGGCAATCATACCTATCTTCGTGACCTGCATCATGAAGACTTACTATTGACTGCTTCCTGTGGACTACAAAACACGGGCGTGGACAAAACGAACCTTGGTGTTGCTGTTATGATGACCAACGCGGGTATAATCTTGTATCATATCTGCAACAATAAGTGGTAATCTGTAGCTTTGGGTGCATCATATTTTGTACACAAGAAAACAAATGTATTGTGAAGAACTGTGTGAGAATGTGGACGGTGTGGTAAAAGAAATGGAGAGGTTCTGTGGAAACGCAGTGAGAGAGATTTTAGTGCGTTCGTGTAGTAATGTCGTCGAAGTTATCTGTCACATATTGAGTTAGACATTTCTTTGTGATATCATGATCATCCACGGGAAGAAGTAAATCTTTTCTTGTATGCAAGACCGAGATGACAAAATAATTACAGTCTCTATCAAAAGGACATTAGACAAGTAACGAATCAGACAGAAAACTAGTTAAAAATCAATTGGCTGAGGAATAAGAGAATGGGACAGGGTCTTGAGGAAAATGTTCAATCTCCATTACAGCGAGACAACATGACAGATATCACATACATTGATAACTCTGAGAAAAGCGCACACTGACATCTAACATCTGTTTAGGAGGTCATCCTCGGTCCGTATCATCGCATACTGGAGCCGGACAGTAACAGTCCACTGACGTATGCTCATATAATTCGTAGACTGCTACATCCGACGAAGTCCAAGAGATAGTACAGACAATATACACCTGTAATAGTAGACAACCTGGAGATCATCGATAATGATTTGCCTCACCCTCCATTTCCTCTTCTTTAACAACACACACACGCGCGCGCACACACACACACACACACACACACACACACACACACACACACACACACACACACACACACGATCACGTGAAAGCTATATCTTTCACTCTTATTTCCTGAATATCTGCATGTCTGTTATTGCTAACATATATATGCCAAATCATTACTATAATGATGGAAGAATTGTTAACCTGCACTTGTTTTCCCCCACTACTTAATTGTTCAGCATTATACTGTTTGGTCAATCAGTGGGTGATTGCATCTCTTATGAGATCCAAGGAAAGGTTGTTCTGCACAATTCTGAGCCGCTGACAATGCTTGGGTTATTGAACAGCAGAGCTGACCACTCAGACTGTTCCGTATCTTTTGATCTCCCTTGCATCCTTAAATGGATTCTCAAGCATAGGCTCAAAGATTGTCCCTTACATTTTATACTGTTTGCGTAATGTTTTTAGTTTTCAACAACTTTTTTCCTCTCCACACTTTCGTTTTGTTTAATTCTACTACCTTTCGCTGGCTGCTTTGGGGGTGCTGTTGCATTCTTTTTCGAACCCTTGGCGGTCGGAACACCAGAATTATGGACTGTGGTGTGTCTCTATCTGACGCCAAGAGCACAAACACAATCAGCCGTGTCTCCCTGATGAATCCGATCCAGCGAACGAAAGGCTTCTGAGCAGGCGACACATATATCAGGCGACACATATCTGTCTTCGGGAGGAATTGCGATAGTTTCCTCATGCAGCTAGTGAAGGGGTTTTCATATTTATGATATACATTTTCCCATTTATTTCATCTTCAATTTTTTTTTTCTCTCTCAATTTCTAATCTTTCCCAAATCATTACTATAATGATGGAAGAATTGTTAACCTGCACTTGTTTTTCCCCACAATTTAATTGTTCAGCATTATATATGTATGTATGTATATAGGCTTATCACCCCCCTATTTCTACAATCTGAGACACATAAGAGCAAGCTTTGTTTATAATCCAGTATTTCTTGTAGTCATTGTAACACCTAGCTGCTCTGTAAGTTGCTGGAATGGTGCTCGGTACTTATCCTTGGAATTTATTGTTTTATTGTAATTTAGTCCCTTGTGGATTCATTCCAAGAACTGGCCCTCAGCACTTGTGTCTTAAGAGGTTATCTTTTTATATTTTCTACTTTTCACAAGAAAATGTAGCTTGTTTTTGCTCTTTCATCATGATTTTCTTTTGCTTCTTAGGTGGCACCTTTGGTTAGCTTTTTTGAAAACTCAACAAACATACTGCGGTATTGCACACAAGCCTTTTTCTGGTATAGCATTCTTCTTAAAACCGAAAAGGCACAGGAGTCAAATACCACTTTCTGCGGTCACTGAGGAGAAACATCAGGTTTCGAAATATCGGTATCTGACCAGGAGTTATACGTTAGTGAGCTTCCTCCCCATTGGAGATGGGTCTCCCGCTTCGGAGACTATAAGCTTGCTGAAGGTTCATTTTGAGAAGCATTTATTATTCCCCATTCACCCACTCAAGCACACACTGTCAGTTAAGCAGAATCATCTACCACTGCAGATATGAAGGCTTATCACCCCCGTATTTCTACAATCTGAGACATAAGGACAAGCTTTGTTATAATCCAATATTTCTTGCAGTCATTGCAACACCTATCTGCTCTGTAGGTTGCTGGAATGGTGCTCGGTACTTATCATTGGAATTTATTGTTTTATTATATATATATATATATATATATATATATATATGAAAACAACACTCGCGTATATACGCACACTATTGTCTCCTACACTTTATATACTGTTTGCATAATGTTTTTGGTTTTTCAGCAACTTTTTTCCTCTCCACGCTTTCGTTTTTTTTTTACTACCCTTCGCTGGCTGATTTGGGGGTGCTGTTCGATTCTTTTTTGAACTCTTGGTGGTGAGAACACCACAGAATTATGGGACTGTGGTGTGTCTATTTGACGCCAGAGCACAGACACAGTCAGCGTGTCTCCCTGATGAGTCCGATCCAGCGGACGAAAGGCCTAGGAGCAGGCAATACAAATAGATCTGTCTACGAGAGGGATTCGAATGGTTCTCTCATGCAGCTAGTGAAGGGTTTCTAGTTATCATATATTTCCTTAATTTCATGTTCCTAGTTTCTTCACCTTCAACCTTATCGCCGAAGAATCTCTTCATAAATCATTTTGGGAATATATTTTCAGCACTTTTGCAGTTAAGGACGATTCGATTTTATACAGTGCATTCAAAGGTATCTTTGGCAATATATTTTTCTGCACTTTGCAGTGGTTGGCGCTTAGATTTTGTACACCACGTTCAAAAGTTCAAGTGGTCTTTAATCTTTATCTTCATGAGTAGGAATCAGGATTCAATTTGTTTAGATAAGATTTGTCTTTGAATAAAGTTGAACTGCCTTTCGAAATATCAGAATGTTTTTAAGTTTTCATTAAATCTTAGTAATATTGAAATGTCGTCTTCTGATCTGATAATAGCTCTATTCAATATCAACATAATTTACAAATATAACAACTGTGTCTCAGAGCAGAAAGGCGTTGAGTCTAGCCTGTTAAAAAGGGTTGGTTATTCTCTTTGTAAATAGTAAACACTCTGGATGAAATTCTCGCCATACACCACCCAGGTCTTAACTATCTATCCAGTTTTTGACATTTTTCTTTGCTTTAGGATCCTTTACTTAACTTACTTATGATAAGCTATTATATGATTAGGGTATCAATTAAAAAACTAATAAAGCAAGTATAACATTGCATTTAGTTCTTTAATATTTTGTATCCGACTGTAAAAATCCTGTGTGCACTCCATATTTTGATCCCTACACTTAAACAAATCTGAAAACTAATCAATTTTCCAGAGTCATCCTTGATGGCAAATTCTATTTTGAACTCAAATTTATACATAAGCAATATGCCAATTCCCTTTATACTAGATGTAGAATCTCCAATATACAAATATACAGATGTTCTCATTCTGCTAAATATACCTTTCCATGTTTGGCTCAACATAAATGTCATGTAAAGCATAAACAAATTGATTAGAGTTTTTCCTTGTCAAGGGGTGGAAGACGTCACATCTCTTTCAAATTGGATTAGCCTGTATCGTGTATGGATTTTTTTTAATCATTCCATTAGTGAAGTGCTCTATGTCCCTCATCTTTCTCTCTCTACCAATAGTGGCTTCTCATAGACAAAGATTACAAAATCTCGAGTGCCGTAAATTTCTGTCTAAGCGCCGTTACTATCCTGTTTGTTTATCAGTGATCTCCCATGATCATTTTCACACCCAAGTGTCTTGTGTGACATTTTCGCTGATGACACTAGTTTCTATTCTGGCGCAGCGGACTTATCGGCAGTCTAAAACGTTCCACAGCAAGATTGAAACGATGTCTGGGAGTGGTGCAATAACAAGTTCATAACAGTTCACGTGAAAAGGACGAAAAGCACGGCAATTACTCCTAGACAGAATCACCAAACAGAAACTCTAAGTCTCAGTCTGACTATAGATGGGAACAACATGTAAATATTGCAAAAGAACCGAGTCATGGTAGCGCTTGTAGACGAAGAACTGAAGTGGCAGTCCTGTTAACAAGCTGGCTCGAAGTCTCTTGATTCACCGAAAGGGGGAGAGAATGATGAATCCATCGGTGCTCAACCAATCACGACTGCAAATCCCAAACGGACTACGAACATGGACCAAATGGAATATCCATGTGTCTGTGGAAAGCGTTTCGCTACCACCCGTGGCATGAAGATCCACAGAACAAAGATGGGATGTGTGAAGACTCATCTGAATGAGCAGCAGCGCACTGCATCAGCAGATAAGACGTCAGAAGACCAAGGCCAGGATTTAAACCACAGTGCCAAGGACATCCACGCTGTTGGTTCGGATGAGGAATTTGCACAGGCCCTCGATGCCAGGCGCCTGAAACTCAACCTGCCACGAGACAAAGAGACTGAAGATTGGGAGAAACTGGATGCAAAAATCGTCCAAAGACTCGATGCACTGATAGGGAAAAGCACCCTGGAACACAAACTAGCCACATATGGGGACATTGTGTATGCCACATGTAGAGACGCCTATGGAGCAAAACTACCCAAAAAAGAAAACACCTCCAAAGAAATCCAGACGCCAAGAAGAGATGGACAAGATCAGGTCCAAAAGAAAAACCTCAAGAAGCAAATGAAGACTGCTCTGCCAGCTGAAAAACAAGGCTTGGAAAAACTCTGGGAAGACCTGAAAGCAAAACACAGCGCCCTCAGCAAAGCGGAATCTGCGAGGAAGAGGAAAAGCAAAAAGAAGAAGACACAAGAGCGTTTCTTCAGAGACCCCTTCCAGTTTGCCAGAACTCTGTTCGAGCAGCCAAAATCTGGGACCCTAAGTGTGGACAAGGAGTTCTTGAGCAGCATCTGAGAAAAAACATACTCTGACTCACAGAGCAAAGCACCACTCGACATTCAAGGTCTGGTGTGGCCACCCACCCTGAGGAACAGTTCAATGACAAGCCTCCAACGTTGGCGGAAATCAAGAAGGTGGTCGACAAAGCCAGAGCCAAATCATCACCAGGGCCAAACGGAATACCTTACCAGCTGTACAAGAAATGTCCCAAGGTGCTGGAGTGGCTCCACAGGCTGCTGCGATCAGCTTGGAGAAATCAGAAGATCAGCGGCCAGTGGATGACGGCAGATGGTGTGTACATCCCCAAAGCAAAACTCAAGTGACATCAGCCAGTTCAGGCCATATCACTACTGAACGTCGAAGGGAAAATCTTTCTTCTCTGTCATGGCAGCAGGCTGACCAAGTACCTCATGGAAAACAAGTACTTGGATGTGTCAGTCCAGAAAGGTGGCATTCCAGGCGTGGCTGGCTGTGTAGAACACGCCGCCATGATCTGGGACGCAATCCAAAGAGCAAAAACAGAAAAGAGAGACCTGGACGTAGTGTGGCTCGACCTGGCAAACGCATATGGATCTGTACCCCATGAGATGATACAGTTGGCTCTTAAGATGTACCATGTGCCAAAGAACATCCGCGACATGCTCAAGAAGTACTTCAATGGCTTCTCAATGCGGTTCTCTACCAAGGAGTACACAACAGATTGGATCAACTTGGAAGTGGGCATTGCAATGGGGCTGTGCCATTTCCCCAATACTGTTCGTGTTGGCAATGGAAGTCATCTTGAAAGCAGCAACAAGCAACGCAAGACAAACAGACCTTGGCGATGGATACAAGATGCCCCCCCCTCTCAGGCCTTCATGGATGACACTACAGTGATTTCATCCAGAGAAGACGAGACACGTCACGTGCTGGAGAGGCTGGACGACATATAGTTGCCTCATCCAGAATGAAGTTCAAGCCAAAGAAATCACGGAGTCTCTCACTGAGGAAAGGAAAAGTGGCCCGAATCTGTGGTCTTCAGTGTTGCCAACCAGACCATTCCAACAGTAACAGAAGAGCCAGTCAAGAGCCTTGGAAGATGGTATGATGATGATACGCTGAAAGACACACGAAGAGCAAAAGAAACCAAACAGATGTCGGAAGAAGGCTTGGAGACCATTGACCAGTGTGGGCTCCCTGGCAAATACAAGGTCTGGTGTCTGCAGTTCATGCTGATACCAAAGCTCCTATGGCCTCTGATGATATACGACATCTGCACCAGCATAGTGGAGGCAATGGAATCCAAAATCAACAAGTTCACAAGGAAATGGCTTGGTGTCCCACCCTGTCTGACTGACATATAGCGCTATACTGTCGCCAAGCAAAGCTGAAACTACCACTGAAATCCATCCTGGAGGATATAAAGCAGGGAAGATCAGACTTCAAAGCATGCTGGAGGACTCAGGAGACAAGGTGGTTGAAGCAATCAAGCCCCAGCTGAAGACAGGCAGAAAATGGAAAGTTCAAGAGGCGATGGATTCTGCAAAAGAAAGTCTCAAGATCAGAGAAATAACAGGACACACACAGACCAACAGACAAGGACTGGGGGTTGACCAAAACTGAATGGTGGTCAAAGGCCAAAGGAAAAGCCAAAAGAGACATGATGATTCAGGAGATGAGAAAAGAAGAAGACCAACAAAAAGACTCCAAAAAGCAGTCCAGCAGAGCCAGCAAGGGCAATGGACAACGTGGGAGAATGCACTCCAAAGAAGTCTCACTTGGAATGACATTTGGCACATGGCCCCTCTCAGGATCAGCTTCATTCTCAGATCTGCATATGACCTTCTGCCTTCAAATGCAAACCTGGTGAAGTGGGGAAAAACAGACGATCCTTCATGCCCCCTTTGCCATGAAAAACAAACAGTGGAGCATGTCCTAAGCTCATGTAAAGTAGCCCTGGCTCAAGGAAGGTACACATGGAGGCACAACCAAGTGCTCAAAGAGATTGTACAAGTAGTCTGGGCTAGTACCAACACACAAAAGGGAAAATCAGGACTCCAAAAGCACCCGCAACATTCTTCACGGCAGGAGGCAGCGAATCATGGCCAAGAACAACAGTGCCACTCGGAACATGCAGGCAGAGTCTGCTGGACGGGGCAGATGACTGGGAGTGCACTGCAGACCTCCCAGAATGGAATAGTCACCCAGAGATTATCAGCAGAGTGGCATGAGACCAGACATAGTATTACACTCTCAGTCAACCAAGCAGCTGATCATGATCGAGCTCACGGTGCCATATGAGAACAGAATGGAGGCAGCTCAGATCTACAAGACTGAAAAGTATGCTGATCTGGCAAACAGCCTGAGGAGAGAAGGCTATCAGGTCAAAGTCCTCACTGCAGAAATTGGAGCTAGGGGGGTTTGTGGGAACGTCTGCATACAGCCTCATGAAACAGCTCTCAGTTGCAGGGAGGGGAAAAAACCAAAGCCCTGAAATCATTAAGTGGAAATGAGCATGTCCAGAAGGGCATGGGTTCGAATCCCAGTCATGGCTCATCCCAAGATGGGAATAAAAAGGGGCAGCAGAGGGACATCCGGAGTCATGAACCGGGTGTGGCCCAACCCCCCTAGAGTGTCAGGAGATAAGGGCCGAAACACTCTTCTGAGGACTCTCTGCTGCCACGCTCTCTCCGCGAGTTTCTTTCTACTGTTAGAGGTGTTATAACACATGTGTAATTATATCATTCTGAAAAAAAAATAACGGAAAACAAAATTTGATTAAAAGCAAACAGGCTTGCTGCTGGAAACGTGGCTCATGCACTGTAAGAAAAATCATGTAGATTCTACAAACATCGTCCGAGTTTTAATCAATCCTAATTATGTATGTGTTGCATTAATGGCGGGAAAAAAACGTCATGGACATGAAACTCTACTCCCTTTGTTGGATGGGATTAATCCTTGCCTGTCTATATAGGGAGTGTCCACAGGAGTATCAGCCTGCATACGCGGAAAGGTGAAAAAAGAAAATAAGGAGAAAAAAAAAAACATCATGTGTAAAGTGTGAAATTTTCATGGCTTTCGTGGAGACGTTTGCAAATGTGTAGGAATATTTTGTTCAAACATTATATCATTTATTACTTTTAATAATGAAACAACATAACGATTCCTAACTGAGTTAGTTTGTTGTCAGGGATATTTTTCTTTTCCATTATATAAGCAGAGAAGTAAAAGTTATTATGATGCCGAAAGATAGACTTGAAGACATGAAAATATAACTGACTGAACATGAGATACATCAGTTTGCTGACAACCTACAGCTCATACGTAGTGGAGACAAACAGTCGTTTAAAAAAAATACTGTATGTTCTCGACCTCCTCAGAAAACAAAGTAGATAGTATAGTTGGGAAGCAAGAACTGTGTGGGGTGAAATCCATGCAACATTTTAAAATGGAATGGGAACTGCAAAAATGTCAGGCTTGGTGATATAGAAAACAAGGTCTCATGATTTAGAGTTTCAGTGCTTTCTAAATTCACTTTTCTTTGGATATTATTCCCACCATGAAAGAATTGAAACTAGTGTGTGTCCATTTTTTGTTTCAGTTAGAAAATAGAATCAAATCAATCACAAAACTGCCATGTAAGAGGTTAACAGGAATGTGATAGATTGAATCTACCAGATTTAGATATGAACACTACTGCAATTGCCATTCATTTGACCTGGATGAATCAAAACAGAACTATGTTGCATCAGTACAAAGGCGTTGTTTCTTTTAACTGCAATCAAGCAGGGAAGATATGAAAAAGCATTCCAAATCATCGGCGTAGAGATGTCGTTGGAAGTTCATTTCGTATTCCGTGTTTCTGTCTAGTTGACTGTGTTATAAAGTTAAAACAAACGCGCTTGAAGAGTTTCTGACACATTTTAAAGAAAATATTAGTTGAAAAGGAATAAGCAAAACTTACGCAGTTCGGATGAAAACTATTTTTTTAATTCACTGGAGGATTCATACAGAGAATAATGTCCATTTGCTTTGAACAGAAACAATACAATTTGCTTCCAGCAAACTAAGACTTTATGGTAACAATAAGTTTGATTTTACGTCACTGGCAAAACAATACACGTCCCGTTGTAAACCGCAAACCATTAAATCGCGAAGATTGGCAAACAGCTAGAATGAAACAGATACAATTATTTCAACTTTGCATGCAAAATGTGGCAGCATGTCATTTGTCATTCTGGATCATTGAATAGTTTCTTAGCTTGGGTTTTATAGTGTAGATGTAGTGCTGTTTATTGTGTGAGCATGCTCAATATACTTGTGTTTACAATACTTCGTTTTTTTATAATTATACATTTGTCATTCTTCCACTTGGATTTGTTCAACGGAGCCGATTATGGCACTACCAGTGGCGGTAATGGTGGTGGTGGTGGTGGTGGGTTTTTTTTTTTCGAGGCTGGTTGGAGCCGGCTATCATCGCCAAACACATTGGTTGTTTATCTGTTCTTCTAATACAGTACACAATTCACAGTTTTCATTGAGAGAGAGAGAGAGAGAGAGAGAGAGAGAGAGAGAGAGAGAGAGAGAGAGAGAGAGAGAGCTGTTAGGAGAATTATCAGTGCAAGATGTCAGGTGGAAAAAATGGAACATTGTTTCTATGGCTATGACCGGAAACCAATGGGAAACAAAAACTTACAGTGTTCTGATTTGTAATTTCTCTTTATTCAAGAACTTGAACAGCGTCA
>JADBJO010004838.1:0-25000 GCA_016801955.1 Conus betulinus
ACTCCTCAAAGACTACCGTAATGAAAGACATTGTCCCTAAAATTTCGCTATGAACTCACCTCTTTTCGATCAACGCCGCAGAACAAGACTGATTATGCGCGTGTGGAACTGGTGCATCGCCGTGTATGTTTCTGGAAAAACTGTGCCACTGGCTCTGCTTCGCGTAAGTCATGCGCCGTTTTCCTTGTGGCGTCAGGCCAGCAGGTAAAATAGGTCTGTTTTCCTTTCACTTGGCGAGCTGAGAAAGGTTCACGCTCGAAATTTTGTTACAACTGTGACGCAGAAATGTGTGACGAATTGTAACTTTTTTAGTTTCGTCGATTTTGTGAACACGGCTGCTGAAACCCACTTTTAACCAGTGTTTTAGAGTAGAGCCCGCCGGATGGGCTGCTCTAAAAATTAAAAATATGACTTTGCCTGGTTGGTGATTGTCAACAACTGAAAACGTGAAAGCCATTGACATACATACTTCCAGAAAGATTTCTTTGAAATTTTTTTTTTCTTCCATACAGTATCTACTCTTGTTCTTCTAAGACCGAGGGAAGGGTGCGGTGTTTTGAGCATGAATCTACCTTTCTGATGTATACACGAACTTAAAGAGGTGAGACAACTGATTTTTGTTACCTTTTTTGTGTTTGGTTTTCGGTCTAAGACAATGAAGTAAAATTATGACACCAAACTCTTTCTCTTGGTTCTGGAAGTGATAAATTCAGTTAGTGCCTTAACGGTTAA
Organism: Conus betulinus; assembly: GCA_016801955.1. Taxonomy (NCBI): domain Eukaryota; kingdom Metazoa; phylum Mollusca; class Gastropoda; order Neogastropoda; family Conidae; genus Conus; species Conus betulinus. The sequence goes on from JADBJO010004838.1 coordinate 733, forward strand.
AAATACTACAAGAATGTAATATACTGAAGCCAAGAAAGTCCACTGTCTTTCCATGTTCAGTTAGCCTACTTCATTGGAACAGTATCACAGAGGAATGTTCTTAGCACCTTCACTGGACAGCATTTAAAGGGACACTGCAACACATTCACGCTTCAAAACTTTAGGATTTTCTTCCCCCACACGCCCTCGCCCAGATTACCATCTCTCCTTTTCATTCAGATGCCCCGAGGAGCTAGATGTCATGGCCTTCAGAGGTGGTGTGCTGATTCGAACATTGTCATCCTTCACTCCTTCTTTCAGCACTCATTCTTCGAAATAAACGAATCTTTACAATTTTTTTTCACAATTGAACACTCGTTCCATACTCGTTCAACTATTACCTTTCATTCATTTCACTTATTGATCAATATTGTTGTGAAAATTATATACTACAGTCCTAGGGGACCTAGTAAGTATAATGTTTCCAAATGACTGTTTGCTCGTCATTCCTGATATTAGTAGGTGAAGCAGATCTGCACAAAATATGAAGAATGGCTGAAAATATAGCATGATCAATAACAAACACAATGCTGATAAGGTACTATGTGGAGATCGACAGATGAGGATGTCAATCATCCAGTCTACCCCGGCAATAAATCAATCATGGTGAAATGATGTTAAACTAACCCCTAAGTGAATATAAAGATCGGGGAACTCAGAATGGAACTTGATTCATATTATTAAGTTATAGATAGACGCGGCGTAACGATACGGCTCATACAAACAGATTAGATAGTGTGATCGATTAGTTAAAACCTTAAATAATAATATGATCGAAGTATTACGTGAAATAAATCAGCGTAGGCTATCTACCTCATCGCAACCCTTGCTTGCCGAACACTGGCGACGATCAAGGGACGGTCGTTGGGTTGATGATCCATACCCCCGTCGCTGGCTCTCAGGATCGCGCCCCCTTTGGGTCTTGCGTTCAAACACTGGGTGGCCTCTACCAGAACTTGCTCTCGCACGGGTGATGACTTCTTTCCTCTTCGAAGACGCGGCTTCGTCGAACCGTCATCTTCTTCAGGGGCTGCCTGTCCTCCTTCTTCTTGTTCTTCTGAGTTTCTCCGTTAAAAAATCATTCCCCGCTGCCCACTCAGTGGTTGCCTTATTATTTATACAAGACTGATAGATTAAATCATAAAACAGTCACTAGATTTTATTTTTGATTAATTCATGTACAAATATAATATAGCACACCGGATGTACTATCATAGTATGGAATTCTTCAAAACAATGAAACATTTTTTAATGCGTAAGCACACAGAATGAGTTAATAATTTCTTACACTGTCCTTTTGAAGTTAATCTTCACGTCTTAGGCGTGACGTTTTATATTTTTCACTAATTTGTGGTAACTTTGTTTAGCGCGATAGGAGGGAGTGAGAGAGAGAGAGAGAGAGAGCGAGAGAGAGGAGAGAGAGAGAGAGACAGACAGACAGACAGACAGACAGACAGACACGATAGACAAGACAGACAGAAAGAGGACAGGCACGGAAATTGACAGACAGACAGACAGAGATAGAGAGAGAGAGGGGGGGTGGGGGGGGGGGGGGGGGGGGGGGGGGGGGTGGGGGGGGGGGGGGTGGGGGGGTGGCTCAAGATTCGAAACCGTTATTACTCAAGGATAGAGATTTTTTTCTTAGTTTTTCTAGCCCTCTAATCTATCTTTGCTGTTATTGCATTCAAGTCACACCATGACAATCACATAGAGAGAGAGAGAGAGTATAGATGGAAGGCGAGACACTTCTTAACAACAGTCAAGTCCACATCATTTGAAGATTACCCCATGACAAAAACGGAAGAGAGAAGAAGAAGAAGAAAAAAGGAAGAAGGATGGTAAGCAAGTTACTGTTTTAGAAGACCTTATCAAGGTAATCTTTCTGTGTGTGTGTGTTTGTTGTGTGTTGTGTGTGTTTGTGATGTGTGTGTGCGCGCGCGCGCGCGCAGCGCCGCGCGTGCGTGTGTGTGTGTGTGTTTGGACCAGGACCAAGAAAAACAATGATCGTTCAAAGTCTATCTTCTGGGAATGCCCAGCCAGGATGCGTGCTGCCATGAGTCCACACACGTAGTCCCTTTACCTGTGACGTCACTGCGTTCCGTCAGCAGCCTGCAACTGATCCGAACTTGGGTCTTTTGCTAATCGTAAGCTTCAGAACTTGCTTTCTGTTAGTTATTAGTTAGTTTATTTTTTTTCAAAGCAAATCGTCATTAAAGTAACCGCACAAGAACCATGTACCGTATTCCATAGCAAAGCCGCGAAAATGATATAAAGTAATCGTAATTATAACATGGTTTAAGTGGAGAGATAGAAGGAAAGAGATTTTTAAAAACCTGAGACACACACACACACACACACACACACGCCACGCACGCACGCACGGCACGCCACGCACACACAGACACGCACGCACGCACGCACGCACGCACCACACACACACACACACACACACCGACACCCACACAAGCGTGAGACAGACAGGCATACGGGGGATAGAGAGAGAGAGATAGAAGAGAAATGAATGAATGAATGATACTTTAATGAATTCAGGCCTTCGGCCCATTTCATGATTTGAATATTACCACACAGTGGATTCAAATTACAACACAAAGTGGGGTGGGGAGGGAGGGGCAAAAGGGCGGGACGTTGGAGAGGGGAAGGGACGAGGGGCTGGAAGAAGGGGATTACAATGTTCAAGGCACAAAATCAATCAAGAAAATACGGATGAGAGAGAAAAAAAGTTTACGGTTACATTTCGAGCGAATTTACGGATTGTCACGAATCTCCAAACATTTAAAGATATACCAAGCATAGTGCCTTATCTTACTTTGCTCTGAGTTGACATTAATTGAGAAAACTGTCTCCATTCATTACATGTGTTTTCGTTCTCGATTTCACCAGACAGAAAGGGCAGAAGTTATGAAGTCAACAGTCGCATCAGGTTTTACATATCTATTACTCTGTACTTTCAAAGAGTAATGCCCCAGTCGGAATCTAATTAAAGCGTCTCTGAAACATTTCTGTTTAATACAACCCAATATACTTCAGGGGACAGGTCAGATTTGAAGTCTCTGTAGAGTGCGTAACGATCACTGGTGGTCAGATTGTGTTCCCGATCTTGACAATTCATATCAAGGAGTCTCTGTTTAAAGACACTACAAAAATTGATTCACATCACCCACTCCCTGAGCAAGCCATACAAATCCGAAACCAGTTCTGTTCAGTAAAAACCTCATTCTGATACCCAGTTCCGTTTTGCCGTTTTCGTCTAAATCATAAGCATCCTGTAGGCCTGCTTTGGTAAGCGCTTGTCGTTCATATTTAACAATCTGAACCAGAATTTCAAAGCTTTCATAAAACCATTATAATGAGGGGTGTCTGCCGAGCTCACCATAAACCATTAGGTTAGGTGTATAGAGGGCCACGTTAAGGAATCTTTTACAAGCAAACAAATGAATTTTTTCGGTTGGGTCATCCTTTATCAAGATACTCCAAATCTCAGCAGTGTAAGACAAAACCGGTTGAATCATGGTATCAAAATTTTAAAGAAAGTATTTCTTGTCATTTGATTGAGAGAGCTGTGAGCTTTCAGAACCTCAAAAAGGGACTTTTTACCTTTGACTGCAAGTTGCTTTACACTGCTACACATATTCATAGAAGTGTAAAGGTAAGCCTAAATACACATAACTATTTTACAACTTCAGCGTTAGTACCGTTGATAAACCATTCCTCATGTCTTCCCAGATACCCTCCCTTCCTGAAAACCATGATCTTGCTTTTGTCAATATTTACAGTTAATCCGAGATTGGTGCACATGTTTACTTACACATCGAGCTGGCGCTGTAAGCCACTAGGCGAGCATGAACAGTAATGCTAAGTCATCGGCAAACAGCAAAATGAAAAGTTCATCAAATCTGGTAGTAGCTGTATGCCATTTTTGCCAAATTCAGTAACATATTCAGCAAGCTCATTTTATGATTATAGCAAATAGAGTTGGACTAAGGACACAACACCTTGGCGCAAGCCTTGGGGACATTCAGAAGCTTCGGTGAGCTCATTATCAACTCCAACACGTGCAACCACTTTGCATAAATTGCTTTGATTGCATTAAAAAAATTTGGATGATACACCTGCCCTGTATAGTGACCCTCGCAGAATGTCACGCTTGATTGTATCAAACGCTTTTCGTAGATCGATAAAAGCGACATAAAGCTTACCACCTTGTCTAGACAAGTACTTCTGCGTTACAGCATACAACGTAAATACGTGATCCGAGGTCGAATAACCCCGTCTAAAACCTACCTGTGTTTTTCTCCGATTTTTCCATTCGCTCCCAGCCGGCTGTACAGTCTTTTATTGTATTGAGAATAGAAGTGTAGCATTTGCCAAGTAAGCTCAGAAGCGACATCCTCTATAATTGTCAGTGACACGAGGATTACCTTTTTTTTAAAAATGGGGACAATTACAGCGCTTTGACCACATTTCAGGATACTGTCCTTCATAAAAAAAATAGCGTTGAAAATATTCAGTCAAAAGTAAACAACGTGGTTTCCTGCGCGCTTTTAACATTTCAGCTAAAACTTCATCTTCGCCACTTGACTTACCGTTTTTTTAAAGAGCATATAGCTCTTTGTACCTCCTTAATGGAGATTTTGTTGTCTAGTGAGTCAATCCGTACGTTGGCATTTACAGGTAACAGATTAGAGTTGCTCACTTGGCTAGCTAGATTAGACTGAAACACTTTTCATAAAATGGTTCTGCCATTCGTTCAGCGTGATGCTATTTGGGGCGGTCTGCTTTCTAGATAGACCAGTGCATGCCTTTAACTCTTTCCTAAACATTTTAGGATTGTGCAAGGCATTCGCGAGAAGCAGGGTTTGTCCGCCTTAAAATCGTTTACATTTATGTTCCAAAAGTGATTTGTACTCTTTACGCGTCCTTAACGTATGTGTGCCTGTCACCTGTGTCACGTGTGCGCTTAAATGTACGAAGTTTTTGATCTGGTTTCCTTACGAGTAAAAAAAGCAGTCCTTATATCAAACCAAGTCTCCTTGTGAAGGGACCCGCCTAGTTTAACTTTCTTTCTCATACAAAACGCTTGAACCGGTCAGTCAACAAAACTGAAGCGCCAAGTTTACATCCACATTAATCAAGTAACAGCACTATTCAATCTTGCTTGGATATCAACGCTAAGAAAGCATCTGAGAACGTATCGTTTTCCTCCATGTCCACACATACTTTTCAACCCACTGAGCACTGGGCCCAGCGATCACTTCTTCTCGAGGTAGATGGCAATGTCACTTTAAGAATCAGAGAGACACGGGCAAGTGATCGGATTCTACACAAACAGTTTCAACTGTCAATGAATCTAGAACATTTTCATTACATAAGTCATTAGACAATACAAATAGTCAATTGTACTTGATCCTGTTGAAGACACCAAAGTGAAACTGTCGTCAAAACAAAACGGTTAGCACCATTAAATTTGAACATTGCATGACGTCACATATGCTAAGCAATTGCAGACAAAATGATTGAATTCAAGATCTTGTGAAGTTCTTTCTAGGTAGACATTTTCAACACCACCTCGTCGTCGTCCAGTTTGAGTTTTAGTTCACGGCTGTTGCCTTCACCTGTTCGGGCATTAGAATCGCCACATCACAAAACATAGAAATCTGATCTTTTTCTCCAGCAGCACTGCTTAACAGTGTTCGATGAAATCAATACCAAATTACCCCATATCAGAGTGGGCGTATGCTGGAGAGTCCCGAGGAGGAGGAATATAGTAGAAAATACACATCACTGGTTTATCAGCAGTAAAAAAAATTCCTGACATTTCTAACACACAAAATTGTCTAGGTTCGCATTGATGAGTTTGAAATAATTAGCGAAACCGTTACGTACCAGAACCATCACTCCCCACTTTTCCTACCTTGTCTACTAAATTTTCTTTGCCGGAGCTGAAAACAACACAAAATCTTTCATAACATTCATTTCAAAACTTTCATCTACAAAGGTTTCTGTCAAGCATATTATATCAGCAGAGTTAAAAAAAAAAAATGGGTAATTCGTGGTTACTTGTGTTATTCATTTGCAATTCCCCCAAACATTATAATTCAATAACTTAAAAGGAGTAGGTGCACTGCGGACATGTGAATGTGAACGTGTGTGTGTGTCGTCAACACTGGGCTGGCCATCCCGTCAGGCATCAAGGGTGACAGATGCCCGCGGAGACTGGAAACGTAGTTGTTTGCTGTCTGAATTTGCCACGCGCTGACCGCAACCCTGCAAGCGGACAGGGTCCCACTTCGTCACAGGAACTCGGTAGCTGACACCCCTTGCTCCAGGGAGCTTCTCTGCGTCTTCAAGCTGTCTGGTGCCACAGGGGTAGTCACGCGTGACACCTCTGCACCGGCTCAGTGCAGAGTATCGGCGACGGTGCTGGCATTTTTCAAAAGGAAAGAAAACTTGATAAAAAAGGTGTAAAACGGAGTTACTTCAGGATGCGCGAAAAGGAATCTTATCTACGGCGAGTACGTTGTAACAGCTTCTCTGTTCAGTGAGACTGAGCTCTCTGTTCACGTCCTTCCTCGACGACGGTCGTCCTTCTTCTTCTTCTTCTCCTCCTCCTCCACACCTCCTTCTCCTTCTTCTTCTACTTCTCCTTTTCCTTCTCCTTCTCCTTTTCTCCCTTTTCTTCTCCTTTCTCCTTCTTCTTCACGAAGTGTTCTTCTGCTTCCTCTCCTCTTCCTCTTCTCCTTCATTCTTCTTCAAGGGATGAGTACGTTTTCGGTCTTCCTCAGCCCCGACGTGTTCACCGAGGCACCAGACTGACTAGCGCTTCACCAGCTTCCTCTCAGGTCTGTGAGCTTTTGTGCCAAGAATCGGGTCTCTGGAAATATTCCCTCCGTCCGTTCTTCATTGATGATGCCAGTCCATCGTTTTCTTCCACCCCCGGTCTTTCCTCCCCACCCCCCCCCCCCCCCCCCCCCCCCCCCCCCCCTCTCCCCTTTTACCCTATGTCATGCACCACTCACAAAGAAACATGTTCTTTTAGAGGGTGGGACTTGCATATGTCAGACACAAAAACACTTTGCAGCAGACTCCATGAAAACCTTGTTCTGAGATGTCCCATCTGATGGTGATACTTGATTTTCCGAAAGAGATTATTAACATATTTCATTTGATCTTTCGGGAGAAAGATTTTTTTTTACAAACAAAAATTTTGGTATGTCTTATGAAGTTAAGATCAAAGACAATTTCATTTTGCAACAATGAAAAAGAAGAAAATACAGGAAGAGGAAAATCGACTAGAATCTGACATTCGAAGATTTAAAACAATAAAAGTTTATAAGCGAGGACGACATTAGAGCTATAGCCAACAAAAAATGAACAATTAAACAACTATTACAGAAAAAACGAATGGAAGGTGTTTTGCTACGATCAAGAGCTAGGTGGATAGCTGAGGGTGAAGAAAGTAAGCAACTATTTTTGTAAACCTTGAGAAACATCAATTTGTAAGTAAAAATATGTTCTAGGATCACGGATCAGCAAGATAATGTTTTAACATCCCAGAAAGAGATTCGTCTAGAAGTTCAGAACTTTTATAGATTACTTTACGCAGCAGAATAGAAGGAAGATAGTGAAATAATGGATTTAGTAACCGTCTACAACACCATGTCTAAATGAAGCAGAAGCAAACGAGGTAGGGGGAGAAATTACTCTTGAAGAAGCAACTGATGTCTTAAAGAATATGAAAAAATAAACAAAAGCCCAGGTTCTGATGGATTTTCGACGGAGTTCTTTAAATTTTCTTGGGAAAATTGGATTATTTGTTATTAGAGCATTGAATGCTAGTTTCAAAAGAGGAGGATTGTCCTAGTGTGCAAAAAGAAGGGATTATTATATGTATTCCCAAAGGAACAAGCCAAGACAATATATAAAAAACTGGTGTCCAATTTCACTGTTAAATGTACTGCATAAAACTGGATCATCATGTGTTGCAAACTGCATAAAAAATGTACTGCTTAGACTTATTAATGAAGACCAGACGGGTTTCATTAGGAACAGATACATTGGTGATAACTTAAGATTGATATATGACACAATAGCTTACTTAGATCAAAATAATTTACCTGGATTGTTTATTAAATATAGATTTTGAGAAAGCTTTTGACTCGATTAACTGGGGTTTTATGTCGAAGTTATTCAAAAAAAATTGGATTTCAGAAAGACATCTGCAGATGGATAGATAAATTCTATAAGAATATTAAATCTTGTGTTGTTGTAAATGGTCAGGTTTCAAACTGGGTTTGAAATGAAAAGAGGTTGTAGACAAGGAGACCCAATATCCCCTATCTATTCATACTCTGTGTAGAAATCTTAGCTATAATGATAAGAGAAAATACAGATATCCAGGAATAATGATGAATGATGTTGAACATAAACTTTCACAATATGCGGATGACACAGAATTTTTGATGGCAGGTGATAGAAAATCTTTTGAAATTTGCGTAGATGTTCTGTTTAAGTTTGGATCTGTTTTCAGGTCTTCACATAAATTCTAGCAAAACAAGTGCAATTTGGTTAGGAAGTAAGAAGAATTCTGAAGTTAGATATATGAATCTTTAGGAATGGACTGGAACCCACTAAAATTTTCGTGTGTTAGGAATATGGTTTACTATGATTTAATAGACTGTGTAAACATAAATTATCCGGACAAATTGGCAGATATAAAGCATCTGTTCAAAGTATGGGTTAAACGTCAACTAACGCCTCTTGGTAGAATGGCAATTCTAAAATCTGTCATACTTTCAAAACTGATACATCTTTGGTTACTTCTGCCAAATCCACCTGATGTATTTTTCGAACGTTACAAAAGATGTGTTATGAATTTGTCTGGGGTAAGAAACCAGACAAAATTAACCGGAAAAACGGCGCATAAGAGTGTAAAACTTGGAGGCATCAGGATCCCTGAATTGAAAGCATTTGTTACATCTTTTTAAAACTGTCGTGGTTTCGTAAAACCTGAAAAACACCCACAAAGTGGAAACATATTCTACTAGCTAATTTTCCTCAATGGCTGCTTATTAATAAATATGGTCCAGAATTTGTTTCCAGGTTTACGAAATATAACCAGTTTTGGTCAGACGTCATTTAAGCCTATACATTTTTTTTTTTTACTACTAAATGCATACCAGGAAATTCCGCTGAAATTTTGCCGAACCAGTTTGCTATAATAATAGAATCCAAGTTGGAAACTCACACGTTATCTCTAGAAAACTTGGTAACAAGAATGTACATTGTCTTGCGGACTTTTTTATGATAAAGGTTAATTTCTTTCTTTATACACGTTTCAAAGAGAGATATAATATTAATGTCGATTTTGTTACCTTTGCTGGGTATAAATCTGCAATAATCGACTACATTAAACAATGTAGTATTTCTGCAAAGAACAATAAACATATCGATACAACTTGCTCTTTGAAGAAGGTATTTGCTATTCACAAAGGTTCAAAGCTTTATTACGATATACTTATTGAAAATAATGTTCGACCAAGATGCTGTGACAAATGGAATTCAAAAATGATGGTACATCATGACTGGAAATCATGCTTTTTATATATCAGCAAAATAAACGATGTTAAACTAAAATGGTTTCAGCTGAAGTTATTGCACAGATGTTTAGGTACAAATGTTATTTTAAAAGAAACTGGAGTTCGTAACAATGATAAATGCAGTTTTTGTGGTTTAAATAAAGATACTATTGACCATATGTTTTGGAAATGCAATTATGTCAAATTCTTTTGGGAATGTACTTACAGATTTGATTAGAGAAAAATGTGCCAATGCAGAGAACTTAAGACTGACTGAATCGCTGGTGCTTTTAGGATTTGATAAAAACGTTATTGTGGACAGTGTCCTTTACTTCATTATACTATTTGCAAAAGTATTATATATATTCATGCAAACTGAATGGAAACCGTCCACGAACAACTGTATTTTTGAAGAAACTAGAGTGGCGATACAAAATTGAAAAACACAGTGCCTTACTTATCTCTAAATATTCAGATTTTTGTGTAAAATGGATGATATATAAACCATTAATCGAGGGTTCATAGATGTATTTACTTTTGTATGATTTATCCGATTGCGATTTGCCACAGTCCTAAGTTGAATTTTGATCAGTCTTTTGTGTGCCGAAGTTATCTATAGTGTTTGATGTATTCGAGGCCTTTTTAAGATGTTTTTTCTAGAGAGAACATTGAACGAAAACGTCATTAATAACATCCATCCAAGACTCTCTCTCTCTCTCTCTCTCTCGTCTCTCTCTCTCTCTCTCTCTCTCTCTCTCTCTCTCTCTCTCTCTCTCTCTCTCTCTCTTTTCCATTTCCATTTCTTACCTGTGGCTGTTAAAAGAATTATTTTCGACTTTTGATGTACAATGCTCTTTTTGTTTTTCCTTTTTTATGTTTGTGTTTCATGTTACTGAATGCAAATTAAAAAAAAAAAGTTAAAAAAAATTCCGGTATGTGTTTTCCTTAGAGAAAGAGTTGTGTAAATGAGTTTTTTTTTCCTTCTTTTTTTTTTTTTAATGACTTGTGAATTCAACGCGGTGACAGCCCTGATATGATGATATGCCCTTTGCGGTCGGCTGGGCTATAAGCAACATTACCTTACCTGACCAGTAACATTGTTTCAGCAAGGCCGTTGAGTTCTTGTGACATGATCACACCAATGTGATTTTCTCTCCTCTTTCCCTTTCTTCACTGATGGCAGTCGCTCTTCATATGATCCAATGCACCTCTTGATGCTTCATTTGTGATGTGACCAATTGTAATCTAATGGTTCAGAATATCGAATGGCTCAGCACCTCATATTCATGACTTGGAATTTTCTGTCCAGAAACTGCTCTGAAGAACGGTGTCTTGCGTGCCCACAGAAGAATAACAGTGCACACGATACTTTGTAAGTGTCGCAGAATCATGTGGAACTTGATTTTAACCCGGCCTACTTAAAACGGAATGGAACAAGGGGGAACGAGTTGAACCTAACCTATCCTAACCTAACCTCACCTAACTTAACGTAACATGACCCAATGTAACGTAACGTGACCTAATCTTACCTAACCTAACCTTACCCAACCTTACCTGGCCTAACCTAACCTAACCTAACCTAACCTAACCTAACCTAACCTAACCTAACCTAACCCAACCCAACCTAACCCTAACCCAACCTAACCTAATCTAACCTAACCTAACCCAACCTTACCTAACCTAACCTGACCTAATCTAACCTATTATGACTGGATCTGACCTAATCTAACCTGACCTGAGCTTACCCGATCCAACCGAGCTTAGCCTAACCTAGCAACCAGAATCATGCATAGCTCATGACAGTGACCTCCCTTAATACTAATAAACGGATTATGACGAAGATTCTGATCCTGAAGCTGATGATTGAGCGATCTCCTTGGCAGCTAGATCTAGCAACAGTCAAGACAAAGGTCAGAGTTCGGATTTACAGCAAAGGTCAAGTAGAAACAACAAAGTTTGAACAGATAAAAATCGCCCTGGCTCTGTCAAAAAAAAAAAAAATCAAATGTAAAAAAGATGATTAATTTATCCTTGAATTTGGGATCAGTAAATTAGTTCAATGCCGTAGACTAGGTCAAAAAAAAGTGGATATATGCATGACTGGTGGACTCCTTGTGTGTTTCTACGCCATTAGTCGGGCACGAGGATTTTGGAGTGAAAAGTATAGCAAGCGACAGGAAAATGAAGGGTCATGGACCGTGCTTGCATAGAAAAACAAGATGCGAAGCATATAAACGTACTCCCAGCTTATCTTGAATACGCGTGATATATTCCATAAAGAGGAAAAAACCGTCTTGGGCTGGTCTAACCGTTAGTAATGGCTATTCTGGTAAACATCGGCCATCATCTGTGACCTATTATGAACATACTTACAAATTTTCAGAAAGATCCGCCAAGAACTTTCTGAGATTTTCCATAAAGATGAAAACCATTATGGGCCGTTAGTAACGGCTATAACGGTAAACTAAACATCGGGCATCATCCGTGACCCATAATAAACCTAAATACAAAAAACTTCAGAAATATCGGCCACGTATTTCTGAGTTATTCCATGAAGAAGGAAAACCGTTAGGGGCCGTTATAGCCGTTAGTAACGGCTATACGGTAAAATAAAACATCGGGCATCATCCGTGACCCAATATATCTACAAATTTTCAGAACGATTGGCCAGGTACTTTCTGAGATATTCCATAAAAAAGAAAAACCTTGTGGGTTCTTATAGCCATTAGTAACAGCCATAACGGTAAACTCAAACGTCGGGCATGATCCGTAACCCATAATGAACATATCTGCTAATTTTCACAAAGATCGGCCACGTACTTTCTGAAACATGTCATAAAAATGAAAAAAAAAAAAAAAAACCGTTATGGGCCGTTGCAGCCGTTAGTAACAGCTATAACGGGAAACTAAAACATTGGGCATCATCCCTCGCATCTAAAGAACATACCTACAAATTTTCAGAAAGATCGGCCAAGTATTTTCGGATATATTTCATATAGAAGAAAAACCGTCATGGGCCGTTACAGCTGTTAGCAACGGCTATAACGGTAAAATTAAAGCATCGGGTATTATCCGTGACCCTTAATGAACATACCTGCTAATTTTCAGAAAAATCAGCAGAGTACTTACTGAGATATTGAAGATGAAAAAGAAAAAAACCGTTACAGGCCGTTAGTAACGGCTATAACGGATAACATAAAACATAGGGCATTATTCGACCCATAATGAACATACCTACAAATTTTCAGAAAAATCGGCCAAGTACTTTCCGAGATATTCCATAAAGAAGAAAAAGCCGTTACAGGCCGTTACAGCCGTTAGTAACTGCTATAACGGGGTAAACTAAACCATCGGACATCATCCATGACCCATAATGAACATTCCTGCTAATTTTTTCGCAAAGATTGGCCAAATACTTTCGGAGAGATTCCATAAAGAAGAAAAACCATTGCAGGCCGTTACAGCCATTTGTAACGGCTATAACGGTAAACTAAAACATCCTTTATTATTCGTGACCCATAATGAACATACCTACAAATTTTCAGAAAGATCGGCCAAGTACTTTCTGAGATATTCCCTAAAGAAGGCAAACCGGTACAGGCCGTTGCAGCCGTTAGTAACGGCTATAACCGGGTGAACTAAAAGCATCGGGCATCATCCTTGACCGATAATGAATATACCTGCTAATTTTCACAAAGATCGGCCAAGTACTTTCGGAGATATTCCATAAAGAGAAAAAAAAAACCGTTACAGGCTGTTAGTAACGGTTTATAACGGTAAACTAAAACATTGGGAATTATTTGTGACCCCTAATGAACATACCTACACATTTTCAGAAAAGATTGGCCAAGTACTTTCTGAGATAATCCATAAAAAGATACAAACCGTTACAGGCCGTTACAGCCGTTAGTTACTGTTATAACGGGGTAAACTAAACCATCGGCATCATTCGTGACCCATAATGAACATACTACAAATTTTCAGAAAGATCGGCCAAGTACTTTATGAGATATCCATAAAGAAGAAAAGCCGTTACAGGCCGTTACAGCCGTTGGTTACAGCTATAACGGGGTAAACTACAACATCGGGCATCATCCGTGACCCATAATGAACATACTACTTGCTAATTTTACAAAAGATCGGCCAAGTACTTTTGGAGATATTTCCATAAAGAAGAAATAGTGTTAAAGGCCGTTACAGCCGTAAGTAACAGCTATAACGGTAAACTAAAACATCGGGCATTATTCGTGACCCTAATAATGACATAGCTACAAATTTTCAGAAAGATCGGCGCCGAGATCGTTCGGAGATATTCCAAAAAGAAGAAAACTGTTATGGGCTGTTACAGCCGTTAGTAACGGCTATAACGGTAAACTAAAACATCGGACATCATCCGTAGCCCATAGTGAACATACCTGGTAATTTTCACGAAGATCGGCCAAGTATTTTCGAAGATATTCCAAAAAGAAAAAAAAAAAACAACGGTTTACAGGCCGTTACAGCCATTAGTAACGGCTATAACGACAAACTAAAACACGGGCGTCATCTGTCACCCATAACGAATATACCTGCTAATTTTCACAAAGATCAGCCAAGTACTTTCTGAGATATTCCGTCAAGAAGAAAAAGTGTTGCAGGCCGTTAGTAAGGGCTATAACAGTAAACTAAAACATCGGGCATTATTCATGACCCATAATGAGCATACATGCTAATGTTCACAAAGATCGGCTATGTACTTTCTGAGATATTCCATGAAGAAGAAAAAACCCGTTACAGCCGTTAGTAACGGCTGTAACGGTAAACTAAAACATAGGACATTATTCGTGACCCATAATGAACATACATACACATTTTCAGAAAAATCAGCCAAGTACTTTCTGAGATATTCCATGAAGAAGAAAAACCATAACACAGCCGTTAATAACGTATATAACGGTAAACTAAAACATATGGCATTATTCGTGACCCATAATGAACATGCCTACAAATTTTAAGACAGATGGGGCCAAGTACTTTCTGAGATATTCCATAAAGAAGAAAACCCATTACAGGCCGTTACAGGCGTTAGTAACGGCTATAACGGGGTAAACTAAAACATCTGTCATCATCCGTGACCCATAACAAACATATCTGCTAATTCTCACAAAGATCGGCCAAGTACTTTCGGAGATATTCCATAAAGAAGAAAAACAGTTACAGGCGATTAGTGTCGGCTATAACGGAAAACTAAAACATCGGGCATTATTCGTGACCCATAATGAATACACCTGCTAATTTTCAGAAAAATTGGTCAAGTGCTTTCTGAGATATTCCATAAAAAAAGAAAAACTGTTACAGACCGTTGCAGCCGTTAGTAACAGCTATAACGGGCTAAACTAAAACATCAGGCGTCGACCGTGACCCGTAATGAACATGCATACAAAATTTCACAAAGATCGACGAAGTACTTTCGGAGATATTTCCATAAAGAAGAAAAACCGTTACAGGCCGTTATAGCCGTCAGTAACGGCTATAACGGTAAACTAAATCATCGGGCATCATCCGTAACCTATAGTGAACATACTGCTAATTTTCACAAACCTCGCCAAGTACTTTTGGAGATATTCCAAAAAGAAGGAAAAACCGTTACAGGCCGTTACAGCCGTTAGTAACGGCTATAACGGTAAACTAAAACATCGGGCATCATCTGTGACCCACAATTAACATACCTGCTAATTTTCAGAAAAAATCGGCAAAGTACCTACTGAGATATTCCATGAAGAAGAAAAACTGTTACAGCCCATTATAACGGTATAACTAAAACAACAGGCATTATTTGTGACCCATAAGGACATACAGCTGATTTTCACAAAGATCGGCCATGTGCTTTTTGAGATATTCCATGAAGAAAAAAACCCGTTACAGGCCGTTACAGCCGTTAATAACTACTACAACGGTAAACTAAAACATGAGGGCATTATTCATGACCCATAATGAACATACCTACAAATTTTCAGAAAGATCGGCCAAGTGCTTTCTGAGATATTCCCATAAAGAAGGAAATCCGTTACTGGCCGCTGCAGCTGTTAGTAATGGCTATAACGGGTAAACTACAACATCGGGCATCATCCGAGACCCATAAGAACATATCTGCTAATTTTCACAAAGATCGGTCAAGAACTTTCTGAGATATTACATAAAAAAGAAAAAACCGTTACAGGCCGTTGCAGCCGTTAGTAACGGCTATAACGGTAACTAAAACATCGGGCATTATTCGCGACCCATAGTGATCATACCTACAAATTTTTCAAAAATAGGCCAAGTACTTTCTGAGATATTCCATAAAAAAACGTTACAGGCCGTCACAGCCGTTAGTAACGGCTATAACGGGGTAATTTGAAATATTGGGCATTATTCGTGACCCATAATGAACATACCTGCTAATATTCACACAGATCGGCCAAGTACTCTTTCTGAGATATTCCATAAAAGAAGGAAAAGCGTTCCAGGCCGTTCCAGGCGTTAGTAACGCCTATAACGGGGTAACCTAAAACATAAGGCATCATCCGTCACATAATGTACATACCTGCTAATTTTCATAAAGATCGGCCAAGTACTTTTGGAGATATTCCAAAAAGAAAAAAAAACCGTTACTGGCCGTTACAGCCATTAGTAACGTTTCTAACGGTAAACTAAAACATCGGGCATCATCCATAACCCATAGTGAACATACCTGCTAATTTTCACAAAGCTCGGCCAAGTACTTTTGGAGATATTCCCAAAGAAGGAAAAACCGTTACAGGCCGTTGTAGCCGTTAGTAACGGATATAACGGTAAACTAAAACATGGCATTATTCGTGACCCATAATGAACATACGTACAAATTTTCAGAAAGATAGGCCAGGTACTTTCTGAGATATTCCATAAAGAAAAAAAGCTGTTACAGGCCGTTGCAGCCTTAGTAACGGCTATAACGGGATAAACTAAAATATTGGGCATTATTCGTGACCCATAATAAACATACCTGCTAATTTTCACACAAGTCGGCCAAGTACTTTCTGAGATATTCCATAAAGAAGGAAAAGCGTTACAACCGTTTAAGGCATTAGTAACGGCTATAACGGGGTAACTAAAAAACATCAGGCATCATCCATCACATAATGAACATACCTGCTAATTTTCATAAAGATCGGCCAGGTACTTTTGGAGATATTCCCAAAAAGGAAGAAAACCGTTACAGGCCGTTACAGCCATTAGTAACAGCTATAACGGTAAACTAAAACATCGGGCATCATCCGTAACCCATAGTGAACATACCTGCTAATTTTCACAAAGAGAGTACTTACTGAGATATTGCATGAAGAAGAAAACTGTTTACAGCCCGTTAGTAACGGCTATAACGCTAAACTAAACCAACAGGCATTATTCTTGACCCATAAGGAACATACATGCTGATTTTCACAAAGATCAGCCATGTGCTTTCTAAGATATTCTATGACGAATAAAAACCGTTACAGGCCGTTACAGCCGTTAGTAACTGCTATAACGGTAAAAGTACTTGTCCGATCTTTGTGAAAATGAGCAGGTATGTTCATTATGGGTCACGAATGATGCCCGATGTTTCAGTTTACCCCTTTATAGCTGTGTTAATAACGGCTGTAACAGCCTGTAATGGTTTTTTCATCTTTTTATAGAATATCTCGAAAAGTACTTGGCCGATCTTTCTGAAAATTTGTAGGTATGTTCATTATGCGTCACGAATAATGCACGATGTTTTAGTTTACCGTTATAGCCGTTACTAACGGGCTTTAACAGCCTGTAACGCTTTGTCTTCTTCATGGAATATCTCAGAAAGTACTTGGCCGATCTTTGTGAAAATTAGCAGGCATGTTCATTATGTGTCACGAATAGTACCCGATGTTTTAGTTTACCGTTATAGCCGTTACTAACGGCTGTAACGTCCTGTAACGGATATTTTTCTCATGGAATATCTC
This sequence comes from Conus betulinus, assembly GCA_016801955.1. Lineage (NCBI taxonomy): Eukaryota > Metazoa > Mollusca > Gastropoda > Neogastropoda > Conidae > Conus > Conus betulinus. The sequence continues at coordinate 18,341 of JADBJO010004838.1, forward strand.
AGAAAGTACTAGACCGTTCTTTGTGAAAATTAGCAGAAGTGTTCATTATGGGTCACGGATGATATCCAATGTTTTAGTTTACCGTTATACCGTTACTAACGGCTGTAACGGCCTGTACCGCTTTTTCTTTTTTATGGAATATCTCAGAAAGTACTTGGCTGATCTTTGTGCACATTAGCAGGAATGTTCATTATGGGTTATGGATGATGCCCGATGTTTTAGTTTACCGTCATACCGTTACTAACGGCTGTAACGGCCTGTAATGCTTTTTCTTCTTTATGGAATATCTCCGAAAGTGCATGGCCGATCTTTATGAAAAGTAGCAGGTATGGTCATTTTGGGTTACGGATGATGCCCAATGTTTTAGTTTACCTCATTGTCTTTACTAACGGCAATAACGGCCCATAACGGTTTTTCTTTCTCCATTGAATATCTCAGAAAGTACGTGGCCGATCTTTCTGAAAATGAGCAGGTATGTTCATTATGGTCACGGATGATGCCCGATGTTTTAGTTTACCGTTACAGCCGTTACTAACGGCCCATAATGGTTTTCTTCTTTATGGAAAATCTCAGAAAGTTCTAGGCCGATCTTTCTGAAATTTGTAGATATGTTCTTTTTGGGTCACAGACAATGGCCGATGTTTACCAGAATAGCAGGCCGATCTTTCTGAAAATTTGTAGATATGTTCTTTTTGGGTCACAGACGATGGCCGATGTTTACCAGAATAGCCATTACTAACGGTTACACCAGCCCAAGACAGTTTTTCCTCTTTATGGAATATATCACGCGTAATTAGGATAAGCAGGGAGTACGTTTATATGCTTTGCATATTGTTTTGTTTGTTTTATTATTCAGAATGATCCATTTTTGTGTGTCTAAACAAACGAACATTTGTCAGGCAATTAACGGCAATAGTTGAAGTGGTGCTGTAAAATGACTGAAAATAATAGGCATCCTTTGCATTGGCTGGATGTCGCTGGCAGTATGCCCCCGTACTATGTACATGTATATATACGTATGTATGTATGTATGTATATATGTATGTATGTATGTATGTATGTATTATGTGTGTATATGTGTGTATGTGTGTGTGTTTGTATGTATGTATGTATGTATGTATGTATATATGCATGTATGTATGTGTATGCACGCATGTATGTCTGTATATGTAGATAGACACACACATCCGCATACACAAACGCGCTTACTTCTTTCATTCTTTCCATTTCTCACGCAGGGTGCATGCTATGTGTAACGTGTCATCCATACCAACGGCCAAGCTGGCCTTCTCTTCCGAAAGTTGGTGATGGGATTTTACGTGAGTGCAAGCTGTTTATATGCGTGCCTTCACACACCATACAGTAGCACCATACAGTAGCACCATACAGTAGCACCATACAGAAGCACCATACAGAAGTACCATACAATAGCACTATACAGTAGCACCAAACAGTAGCACCATACAATAGCACCATATAGTAGCGCCATACAGTGGCATACCATACCATACAGTACACCATACAGTAGCACCATACAGTAGCACCATACAGTAGCACCATACAATAGCACCATACAGTAGCACCATACAGTAGCACCATACAGTAGCACCATACAGTAGCACCATACAATAGCACCATACAGTGGCACCCATACAGTGGCACCATAGCACCAGTAGCACCATACAGTGGATCCATACAGAAAGCACCATACAGAAGCACCATACAGTGGCACCATACAGTGGATCCATACAGAAAGCACCATACAGTGGATCCATACAGTGGATCCATACAGAAGCACCATACAGTAGCACCACCATACAGCAGCACCATACAGTGGCACCATACAGTAGCACCATAGCACATAGCACCATACAGTAGCGCCTTACAGTGGCGCCATACAGAAGCACCATACAGTAGCACCATACAATAGCACGATGCAGTAGCACCATACAGTAGCACCATACAGTAGCACCATACAGTAACACCATACAATAGCACAATACAGTGGCGCCATACAGTAGCACCATACAATAGCACGATGTAGTGGCGCCATACAGTCGCACCATACGGAATAGCACTTCAACAGGATTGATCGTTTGACCCTTGTCCTTGTTTCAAGTACACCAAACGCAGAGAACACCTTTTTTAAAGCATGTTTAGTAAAGCTGCTTTTTTCTTTCGTTTCTTTTTTAAATACCAATGGCTTTGCTGTTGAAGCATCACAGACATAGCACCAACATTCCCAGCAGCTCTCAAAAATCGAACTGTCCAACTGACTTTAATCCTAGTATTACCATATTTATTCCACAGATTAAAACTACCACTAGATTTTGACCACTTTCAAGGTTCTTTCTATTTAAAAACGAGTTTCGTGATTGATGACAGAATTGTGAGAGTGCATGGTCAGCTATGAACCTGAAACTGGGTCCCAAGTTCCTTCAGTCTGCTCATATGTATTCCAAGTCATTCATATGACGGACCACTCTTCTCTTTTAGACCATTCTTATCTTTTAAAAGGTGAAGAAGCTCCGAGGTGCATTCCATGTCATGTACCACTCACAGCGAAACATAATGCTTTTAGAGTGTTGGGACTTGCATGACTATGTGAGACATAAACATTTTACAGCAGGCTCCATGAAAACCTTGTTCAGAGATGTCCCATCTGACGTGATCTTTAGGGTTTCTGAGGGATATTAGCATTTTTCATCTGATCTCTAATTTTTACAGAAGGAAGATTTTTAACAAAGTTCTGGTATTTATAGAAGGTGTATTTTAAAGGGTTGTCGGAATGAGTTTTCCTTCTCTTCTTTCTCTTAAAACATGACTTGTGAGTTGACTTCAACGCGGTGACAGCCCTGATATGGCCCTTTGCGGTCGGCTGGGCTATAGCAACATTACCTTACCTTAGCTGAATGCCCACTCTCTGTTGTGTCTTTGTGTCACAAACGGTGTCAGTACATTTTGGCTAATACATGATTAGTACAAGAAAGTAGTCAGACACGTACATGTGTGACCAAGACACCGGTCACTGACGGGTGAGAAAATGAGACCTAAATGAACTGTTTCGCAGCAAACCTTATACGATGGAACTCTATAATGTGTCACGCCGTTCACCAGAAACACTTCTTGTCTTTGTACAATGAATCACAGAAATAGTCTGTTGGTCTTTTCGTTTTTTTTTTTTTGTTTTTTTTTTTTACACTTTGATAATACATGTCTTCCACTTCCATACAAGTTTATAAATACATACATGTGTATATACATACAACCTGTTGCGTGTATGAATGTATGATTGCACATTTCAGTCACACAGCGTTATCAGTGTTTCTCACCGGCAAGACAGACACAAAGCTACTGCCCCCCAACAATGTTTTGTGTAAGGTCATGTTGAAAAAAAGACTGGGTGACACACGGACATCACAGAAAACGCACTTGACTGAAGTTTTTTTTTTTTTTTTTTTTTTTTTTGGGGGGGGGGGGGGGCATACCCCCAGTGCTGTCACTGCCTGACATGAACACTCTGCCCACAGCTTCTTTTCCAACCGTCGATCGGGTATACAATTTGCGGCCATTTGTCTTGAAACTTCCGTATCTGTCCTTATTCTCTATTGCACTTTCAAAGGTAAAAAAAAAAAAAAAAAAAAACATGTGTAAATAAGACAGAGGACTGGGATTTTCAGACGGCGCATTATTTGACCTGAACAGACGGTCAAATTCATGGTCGTTGGCTGCAGCGCAGGTCATTGTGAATGCTGGAGTGTGGCACGGGGCGCGATGTCTTCAGAATCACCATTCTCTCCAGTCACGCCATTTCCCCTCTTCATCTTCTTCTTCACCAAAAGAATATTCTACATAGCAAACACTTGATATCAAAATTTCACAAGTTCAGATATGACTGCAATTCATACTTCACATGAAAAATCAGTGAAAGCATTTCCTACACACACACACACACACACACACACACACACACACACACACACACACACACACACACACACACACACACACACACACACACAAGACATCGCCATCTTTCCGGGCTGTGGTATGTAAGTGATGGAATCGCCAACGCAAACTGCACACTCTCAGTATTTTCTCCATGGCTGTATGTGTGTGTGCATATGAGTGTCTGATTTTTTGTGGAGTCATCTTCGTTGACCTTCTCTTGGCTTCCCTATCGAGTTTCCTATTACTGAGGCTGGAATCTCAAGGTCAGAGCAGGAAGGTAAACAGCTGCCTTACGTGCTATGCAAGCATATGGATGATCGGTCATGTTGAATGGTACAGGCATTTGCCGATAGCGCCGGCTGCGCGGAACACCCAACGAGCGAGGCTTCAGGATGCACGCGGCAGTTGCTTGACGGTGGCGTTTTTTATCGGTGGGCTCTGCAGTCATGGAATATGGGCTGGTTCACCCTTGGGAACGCTCCCATGGAGGTTCTGTCGAGCCACATCCGGTGGCCATTACACAATGGCATCTGCCAGGGAGCAATTATGCCCCTTGACGTGTTAACGGAATGCCCTGTGCGTGCTTACCTGAACCTTATGTGAACTCAGCGCAGGTTTCCAAGTGTGGTGCAGCATTGCTCACAGCTGGTTTTTGTTCGGCAGTTGAGGACAGAACTTGTCTGAGTCCTACCCGCACCTTCGGGTGCATCTTTTTCTTTCTGCAGGCACTTGCCGTAAGAGAGAGAAAAGACTTCCAGGCAGAGAAGAATGGAACAGCACTTCACCGTAGTGTCGTACTGCAAGCACTGTGAATAAACTGTTCAATGCACGCAAAGATCGATCTGCAGCTGTCATGGCACTATGGATAACATCAAAACAGAGGCTGCTGGTTTGAAAGTAGCATCAGAAATCTATCACCATGGGGGTCTCCCTCCCCCACCCCCCCCCCCCCCCCCCCCAAAAAAAAAAAAAAAAAAGAAAAAGAAAAAGAAAAAACAATCAACCAACCAACCAACAAAAAAAAAGAAGAAAAAACAAAGAAAAAAACCCGGAGCAGAGAGATAAATGTTCTGTGAGTTTCAATAGGAACGAAGGTTTGGACCTTACAGGTGAATGCTGTTGACTATTGTTCAAGGTCACCGACTACTGCTGTTGCGAGTTTCCATCCAATCCCTAGAGTCTGGTCATCGTTGGGATAGTTTGAAGTAAGCAGACGGTACAGCTAGTCTGTTCTCCATGTTTCAGCTGGGATCTTCTTCATATCAACCTCACCATGCTCACCACTGACAACGACATTATCTCTGGTGAGGTAAGAGAAGGTACCGTTGCTGATAGCCTTACCGGGGCAATGGGTCATATCAGGGCTGTCACCACGTTTAAATCAACTCACAAGTCATTATAAAATAAAAAGAACCCCATCTCCCCCTTCACATAATCCCTTTAAACACCTAACACAACACCGGAAATTTTGTTTAAAATCTTAGATCAGATGAAAATGTCAACCTTTTTCAAATTATCTCTATCGAATCTATTTCATACAGAAGATAGGTCAAGACATGATTTTGTTTGACGGGTTTTTTTTTTTATGTATTTCCTTCAAATTCTAATAGTAACTTGATTTAAATTTGATAATAACTTCAATTCTGACATTAAAAAAAGATTGTTCAAGAACTTACCAAAGTGATGCAACGAACATAAGCTGCACAAGCTGTGTCCAACTATGGGCTTCCCGTGCTTTCAGAACTGTTTTGTTTAGGAGAGGGGTTTGGGGTGGTGGAATGGGTAGGCAATTCACTGAGTTTATGGAAGGCAGGATATCAAAATTGGTGCACATTTTAATGAAGGATATATGTATTGATGGTCAAGTTGGGTGATTTATAATCAGAAAAACATAAGCGGTGTTTTTAGTTTCTTGTTCATGAAGAAACCTTTTTTTTGTGTGTGTGTGTGTGTGTGCAAACTTTCTCTTTCTGTGATGAAATACATGTAACACTGGCCAGGACTTCAAAAAAGCGTCAACATGAGTGGATTTAGTAAGTAAGACACTGTTGCCTCCCCGTGAGAAATCAGACACGTGTCCCACCTTGTGTCGCAGTGTCCAGACGGTTAACGACCACCATTACCAGGGCGCTGGAGATCAGCGTGGCGACAGTCGACGACTTGGAACAGGTGATGACCCTGTGCAGTAATGTCTATGAGGGGTCTGGACTACCTGCCCCTCACCTTCCCTCACCTTGTTGATGGGCCTGGCGCCACAGGGTATCTGTTCAAAAGGGACGGCGAACTGGTGGGTCCGTGTGTCTTCTAGTTTATTTACCACGACAGCTGTCTTTGTAAATCATCAAATAATCCTCCTCGTTATCTTCATTTCTATCATCATCGTCGCCATTGTCATCATCATCACGCCACTATCAACATCATAGGTATCATCGTCATCGTCATCATCATCATCATCATCATCATCATCGTCGTCGTCGTCGTCGTCGTCGTCATTGTCATCGTCATCGTCATCGTCATCATCATCATCATCAACCATATCATCATCATCGTTATCAGAACTGAAGACGTTATAATCCCCATCCTCTTCTTATCCTTTGCTCCCCCTCCCCCCTCCCACTCTGTAACCCCTCTGCTCTTTTTTACTTTTCTCATCTCCTCCTTCATCTTCATTGTAACAGCAGTCACCAACACTTGTGACCCAAAAAAAAA
>JADBJO010004838.1:35000-37500 GCA_016801955.1 Conus betulinus
ATGTCTTTGGGAATCTGGGAAGGGACACAGGGGGTGTGTCCTGGGACGCAAGAAAAGGACAACTCGGGACACTCAGCGCTTCAGATGATAGCAGCAACCAAACGTCCCGAGCCCCCATCCCAGGAATACTGGCAACAGCTGACATGAACATCGCCAGACCTTCGACAGAAAAAGTCAGGAAAGAAGTGCTGGAAACACAATCGGATCCCCTGGAAACAAATACGGAGACGGGGTCAATCCCTGTGGCAAGCAGAGCTCGCAAGGACATACAGCATAGAGCTTTGCCACGGGCAACGACAGGATCCCAGGACATCAGAAACCACCTCTCATCACTCATCTCCTGCGGCTCCGGAGCGTGAGAAGCATTTTATCGGGCACGGTGGTCTTTGATGTCTACGCTTCAGGCTCTGTGGAAGAGGTCACGGGAAGAGGTCACACAGGAACTGGAAAGCACCCCGTCTGACTCGAGTGCCGACGTATGTTGGGTGTGGGAAATGAAGACCAGAGGCTGAAGGCCGCTATGAGTGTTCATGTTGTGATTAAACAGTGGCAGTAAGGTGAGAGACGTTCTGATCTGGTTGACATGTTTTATACTAACACCACCTGTACGCTGTATACAATTTTATTTCATGCTGAAATAACGGTCGGTACGGATTACATGAAGATGTCCATGGTTTGTGGTATCTACTCACATAGACAGATAACTACAGGGACGGGGTCTATCCCTGGATGAATGGATGGGTCGATAGACGGACCGGACCAGACGGATTGAGAGGTAGGGGATAGATATATAAATAGATAGACAGACATGCAGATAGAGAGATAGATAGATAGACAGGCAGCCAGACAGGTGGATGGATAGATAGATAGATAGACCGGCAGACAGGTAGATGTAGGCTTATAGAAATATATATATAGAGAGAGAGAGAGTGAGAGAGAGAGAGAGAGAGAGAGAGAGAGAGAGGAGGAGAGAGAGAGAGAGAGAAGGCAGACGGACAGGTAGATAAACAGATAATTAGATAGATGGATTAGATTAGATAGACCGGCAGACAGGTAGATGTAGGCTTATAGAAAATATATATATATATAGAGAGAGAGAGTGAGAGAGAGAGAGAGAGAGAGAGGAGAGGGAGAGAGAGAGAGAGAGGCAGACGGACAGGTAGATAAATAGATAATTAGATAGATAGATGGATTAGATTAGATAGATGGATTAGATTAGATGGATTATAGACAGGCAGACATTTAGACAAAGACAAACACACACAAACAAAATAAGTAGACAGACATGACGTTCTTTAAGAATGTTTCCCAATACACGCATAGATAGATAATTAGATAGATAGATGGATAAATAGACAGACAGACATATAGACAAACACACAAACAAAAATAGGTAGACAGACATGACGTTCTTTAAGAATGTTTCCCAATATACGCATCAGTTATGAGAGTTGCTATGAGCACCATATTTTGAGAAACGTTTCCAGGCAGTTGTATAGCATCTTACTGCAGCATAGAACCTGCCACCTGTCACAGAGCTTGATTCATTCCTGCTTTTTATGTCAGACCTCTGCGGATGGGTGTCATAGTGCGTATTGTCTCTTCCTGAGGCGAACGACAGGCCACTGTATAGTTTAGCATGGGCAAGCCACACGCTGGACGCGTCGCTGATGGGAAATCGCTGCTGAATCCACACAAAATGTAGAATCGTGTAAGCATTGATCAGATCTACAGGTCGAACAATGAAACGACTGAGCTGTTAGGCTGACTGATGGGGCTTAATGGTTTTATGATTTTGCAAGAAGCTGGATTGATGCTCTTTCAGCTTCTTGCAGTTTAATTGTGGTAAGACCAAAGGACGTGTATTAAACTTTTCAACATCAGAGAGTTCATTTCAACCAGTTGTGATAAATGGACAGACAATAAAAAAACTGTTGATTGTTTCAAATATCTTGATATACACATCGACCATAAGCTGTCTTTTAGTCAGTATACTGACAGTATTTTCAAAAAAGCAAATCAAAGGTTGTTTCTGCTGAGAATATTATGTAGTTTTAATGTCAGTCAACATGTACCAGAAAAGGTATATGTAAGTTTAATGCAAAGTCTAATGTCATTCAACATTACTGTGTGGTTTGGAAATCTTTCAGAGAAAGAGCGAGCAAAGCTCACCAGAATTGTCAATCAGGCAAGTAAGGTTATAGGGAAAAAAACCCAGTCTAGTCTGCTCTCAGAGAAGTCTACACTGTTTCTGTAATCAGGAAATCTGTTAATATTACTTCTGATCCCTCACACCCACTCCACTGCCACTTTGAAAAGTTTCCATCAGGAAGACGCTACAGAATGCCCAGAGCACAGAAGAATGTCTTCCAGAAGTCCTTTATACCAAGTGCCATTAGCATTTTAAACTCTAAAGCCTGTGATTGACTGCCATGACCCTTGTCTCTCAGAGATGAACAGTTCAGTCTGCAATGTTATGCTTTTACTGTGACTATGACTG
>JADBJO010004838.1:42500-45000 GCA_016801955.1 Conus betulinus
GTCTTTGACAATTCGTGAACAGTCATGTACTACAATCCCCTCGCCTCAGAAAAAAAAAAAAAAAAGTCCTCAGCAACGCTATGTAAATGGCGTAAAAAAAATAATGGCACCATTTTCACCCAAATTACGACCCCAACGGGCGTCAGAGCCGATTTTCTACAACACACCATAATTTATGAAAGAGACACCTCATCAACAAAACTTTAGTGTAACTCACGAGAAATTTTTAGGGGGAAAAAAGCGATTGTCGAGAAGCTGCGCTCAAAAACAATGGCGATAGGGGCGCGCGCGCACGCACACACACATGTGCGCGCGCGCAAACACACACACACACACACACACACACACACACACACACACACACACACACACACACATACACACACACACAGGCACCCACTCACACACGTACGCACGCACGCACGCATGCACGCACGCGCGCACCCACACATACACGGATGAAAAAAAAAGCTATAAAGCTTATTTTTCAACCCTCAATGGAGATAATTTTGACTTTGACTTGACACACACACACACGTTTACACACACACACACACACACACACACACACACACACACACACACACACACACACACACACACGCACACACACACGCACGCACGCACGCACGCACGCACGCACACGCACGCACGCCACACACACACACACACACACACACACACGTCATTGCTGGTTGGCTGCCATTCTCCCTCATCCTTACCCATCAGGTATTCCACCCGCCTTGGCTTAAGGCTGTGTCAGGCCACAGACATAGGCTAAAACACCAAGGCTACATCAAAATGTTGTTATGCTCTGCATAGTTTTCCGGGGATTGTCTTCAGTTGTGACAAGCTCTTAGCATAACACCATTTAGTCTCCCAAATCCCCCGAAGTCGAAGTGTGGCGGCCCACGTGGCGGGGCGGGGTAATCAAAAACGGTCACACACGTAATGTTCTCATCCCCCAGCTGATGCATTTGTACCATAGTGTTCAAGTGTTTGGGTGGTTCGGATGATCCCTGGAATCTTTTAGCCAGGGTACGACGACAACAACAACAACAACAAACAAGACTCCATAGTGTTGTTTAAATGTGGGAAAAGGTCCACGCGTCATTTGCGAGAAGCATCTTGTGGAAACATACACATTTTTCAGCCACACACCAAGTGAGGTAATCAGATACCGACACCAGGTCTACATGGGAAACCAGAAATTTCTTCTTCTGTGTACGCAGGCTGACACAACTGCGGACACTCCCTATATGGACAGGCAAGTATTAATCCCATCTACCCAACAAAGGGAGTGGAGTTTTGTGTGTATGGCCCCTTTTTTTTAATCCCGCCATTAAGGCAGCCATACTCCAGCTTCGGGAAAGGTGCATGCTATGTGTAACGTGTCATCCATACCAACGGCCAAACTGGCCTTCTGTTCCGAAAGTTGGTGATGGGATTTGACGTGTGTGCGAAATGTTATGCGTGCGTTCACACACGGAACCTCGGTTTAGAGTCTCATTCGAAGGACTGTCTGGAAAATGGAGTCAGAACTAATGTTAACTCCAAGGAGAAATCCCCCTGTACCGAAACGGCCCGGCGGAGATTCGAACCCGCAACCCTTGGATTACGAGTCCGGCGCTCTACCAACTGAGCTATTCAGGCCCCCTGGAACAAAAAACGAAATCTATTTCCTGCACTGCATCAGCGGCGATGACTCCACTTATGTGCGTAATATAGAACATTCACTCTCAATTTGCTTTTCACTTACATGCATCGATATGACAACGACATCAGCAGAGGGAATCTTGTGACAAAACCGTGAATCAATGTGACAATGACGTCATCAAAGGGAATCTTGTGACAAAACACTGCATCGATGTGACATTGACGTCAACAAAGAGAATCTTGTGGCAAAACGGGAATCTTGTGACAAAACACTGCATCGATTTGGAATCTTGTGACCAAACACTGCATCGATGTGACATTGACGTCACCAAAGGGAATCTTATGACGAAAGACTTCTTAATTTTCCTGGCCACACATTTGTGGACTGACGTCAGATGCCCGAGAATAGAATGAAAAAGTAGAAAAGAAAAAAAAGAGAAAAAAGGAAATGGAAAAAAAAGAGAACATGGATCTGTACAAAAGAGACCGGATACTGAGTACAGTGGCACCATTTGAACTGAATACGCGAGTTGTTGTTATCTCGTTCGTCATTTCTGCAGATGGATTCCCCCGTCTCTTCGACAAAGGTGGCAGTACGTCGCAGGTCCTCCAGTCCTCCGTAGAACTTCCAGGCCACTGGTATTGGGTCGGGCCAGGTTTTTCTCTCGGAGCGCTTTGTGGAGCGGGCAGGACTGCAGCAGATGTTCTGTTGTCTGGCTGCCTGTTCTGCAGGGGCACTGCTCTGTGTTGCCGATGCGGAGTTTAAAGAGTAAGAGTTGTTTCAGGCGATTGTGGCCTATCCTGAGCCTGAAGACGACTACCTGCTCTCGTCGAGTCAGCAGGT
>JADBJO010004838.1:50000-60000 GCA_016801955.1 Conus betulinus
CATTCATTAGATGGTGACATTAACAGAGAGAGAGAGAGAGAGAGAGAGAGAGAGAGAGAGAGACAGAGAGACAGAGACAGAAACAGAGAGAGATTAACACGAGCATAAGGTGTGGCAATGTCAAAACAATAAAATGCAGAAACACAAAGAAGAGACGATCAGGTGATGGTGCGGATGAAGGAAATTAACTGAATAGAGATTCTAGAAGAAAAGAAAGAAAAATACACAGTCATACGAAAAAGAACTTCCAGTAGTCAGGAAAAAAAAAAACCACTTTAACGGAATTTAAAAAAAAAAAGTCCGGAAAAAAAAAAACAGAAAAGAAAGAAAAGGCCAGAAGAAAAGAGTGAAAGGAAAGTTTGAAAGGAAGAGATGTACACAAAAGCGCTAAATTTCTGAATTTCTAAATTTCGCCTCAGTGTCTTGTCCTGTACTCTGTGGCCTTGACTTGACGGTAACCCCCTCTCTTTCTGGAACATTGTTTCATTTTCCGCCCTCCGTCACTCCCTTATGAAACAAAACAAAAGAAAGCAATATACAAGGCATGAATCACATGACTCAACACTCAACCGTCGGCTAGTATAACTGCTGGTGTAATTTCGTTCAAGATATTTTATTCATTTTTCAAATTATAGTCCTAATCTGAAATGATTTGGGCTCGTTTCATAGCAGCCTGAATTGACTATTTACTTATTTTGTTGTCTTCTTCTTATTATTCATTTTTAATCAAAATTATGCCAGATTATTGCATTGCTTGCTTTCAACAACACACATAGCCATACTTCATTCCAGAAAGTGTTCCTACTCCGTCAATCGATAACCACTCTTTGTCCTATGTGGAAAGCAATGGCAAATCGACTGTACCGAGGAAAAATTAGATGCGGGAGATTGTGAAGGATGTGAGAAGTTGGAGAAGGGTGTGGAGAAAGGGGGGGGGGGGGGGGGGGGGAGCACCACAGGGGGCAAAAGACGATGATGGGGGTGGAGTAGTAGAAAAGGGTGAAGGGGCCTCCTCCCGTTTTGCCGTGCGATGTAAAAGTACAGGCCTGTTATGTTGATCACTTCCGCAGCCTCCAATGTCCATAGATAAATCATGATTCTCTGTACTGAAAAATTCTGTCTGTCTGTCTGTCTGTCTGTCTGTCTGTCTCTGTCTCTCTCTCTCTCTCTCTCTCTCTCTCTGTATCTCTCTTTCTCGCGCGCGCGCGCGCGCGCGCAAATGTCTGCATTCTTACGGACACGGATGCATACGTGCTTGCGTGCGTGCGCGCGCGCGCGCGCGCGCGTGCGCGCGTGTGTGTGTGTGTGTGTGTGTGTGTGTGTGTGTGTGTGTGAGTGTGTGCGCGCGTGTGGTGTGTGTGTGTGTGTGTGTGCGTGCGCGCGCGCGTGCGTGTGTGTGTGTGTGTGTGTGTGTGTGTGTGTGTGGGCATGCGCGCGGGGGTGTGTGTGTGGGGGGGGGGATGAAGGGGCGCGGGGTGTGTGGGATGGGTGGTTGTGTACAGCCTTAAGTCTGAAAGCAGTCATTCTCACGCAAAGGTACTCAGAGTACTTTATGAGTACATGAATAATGCAATGATTACTTTTCGCGTACGAGTAGGCTGATATGTAAAAGCAGGCTATGCTGGGTATGGATGTTGGGTACTTCCTGGAATTGTTGGCCCCCAGCTTACAAAAATAAATAAATAAATTAATACATAGATAGATAAATAAACGAATAAATAAATGTGAATAAAGAATACGTAAATGAAAGTTAATAGATAAATGAAAATATATGATTGAATAAACAAATGAATAAAATAAATAAATAAATAAATAAATGAATAAACAAAAATTAAACATTCGAATGCAACGAAAGATACACAAAAAACGCCATGTGGAGATTTCATTCATATTGGTGCGGGGGGGGGGGGGGGGGGGGGGGGACAAATTGGTCACGGAGACAAATGGGTCAACAAGCAACAGAAGTGAGAGAAGTTGTTCCATAATAATAATAATATAAAAGAGGAAAATAATAATAATTCTATTAAAAGAAGAATACACAGAAGTAGTTCCATAATTGTAACATAAAAGAGGAAAATAATGGTAATCCTAAGAAAAGAACAATACACAGAAGTAGTTCCATAATTGTAATATAACAGATGAAAAAATAATGATGACCCTAATAAAAGAAGAATACACAGAAGTTGTTCCATAATTGTAATATAAAAGATGAAAATAATAATAATCCTAATAAAAGAAGAATACACAGAAGTAGTTCCATAATTGTAACATAAAAGAGGAAAATAATGGTAATCCTAAGAAAAGAACAATACACAGAAGTAGTTCCATAATTGTAAATATAACAGATGAAAATAATGACCCTAATAAAAGAAGAATACACAGAAGTAGTTCCATAATTGTAATATAAAAGATGAAAATAATAATAATCCTAATAAAGAAGAACACACAATCGCAGAACACGGAAAGCAGAAACTCGGGTGCCTGCGGATAGATGGAAAAGCTTACATTCTTAAGACTTGGGGTGATGGAAGGGGATGGGAGATGAAGGTGAATCAGATATCAAGGGAGCGTACTCTCTGGGAGCCGTATCATCTGCAGCAGACGAGAAAAATCTACTTTGGAACTGGCCGGCTTGGCGATGGTGTTCCGAGTGTCGATATTCTTTGCAATGTGAGTGAGTAAGATTCTGTTATTTTGGAAAGGTTTCCGGTTGGAAAGGAAATTCGATCAGCTCTTGAAAAGTCAAAAGAGAATTTATACAGCAAGCAGTGAGATTTTTTTTTTTTTTTTTTTTTTTTTTTTTTGCGTTCGGGAGTGTATTGTTATTGATGATTTGTTTGTTTGTTTTTTTTTTCAATTTTTATTCAGGAGTGTTCTACTTGCAGTGCAGGAAAAAAAAAAGCTCGTCTCCCCCCCCCCCCCCCCTTCCTACCCACCATCCCCCTGTCATGCTCTCCCAAACCCTACCCTCGCCTCTCCTGCTTTCCCCAAAACGGTGAGAGAAATAGTGGATAGTGTCTCAGTAATGGTGTCTCATGTGACAGTGACTCAGTGTGCCACGATGCTGCGACTCAGCGAAGTGAATGATGATTTTTTAACTCAACTAAAATGTTCTTGGTGAAAGCTGCGAACACACAACGAATGTTGAATGCTGGGCCGCTACTAGTTGAAGACGGCCAAACCCTAAAGTAACAACTGTAAAGAAATAGTTCTGTTCACAGGGCAGAATTCGGTGAAAGGTTTGATGATGACACAATCAATCAACGCCCACTCTCCTCCCCCCCCCCCCCCTCTCCAAACCCACCCGCACCCCTTGCCTCCACCCCACCTCACCCACTCACACCCATCTCCACCCAATCCCCAACCCCTCTTCCTGAGAAATTTGTGCTATATCATATTCATAGTGAATGAGAAACTGTTTCACTGCACTTGGTTGGCTAGTTGAGGGTACGGGTGGCAAGGGGTTCGGATGGGTGGGAGAAAGGAGAGACGAGAAGAGGGTGGCGTCGGATGGGTTGGAAGGGGGAAAAGATGGGTGGAGGGTGGGCGTTGATACGTTATATCATATCAACGCCCACTCTCCACCCATCTTTTCACCAACCCACCCGACCAATTGACCACCCTCTCCCCCATCTCTTCCCTCCCCCTACCCCACCCCCACCCCCGCTCCCCTTCATACCTCCAGCGTTCACCCACCCACCATCCATCCATCCCCACCCTCTTCTTCCCCTCTGTGAACCCATACTAAATCTTCATAATGAATGAGAACTTGCTGCCCTGCACCTTATCCCCCTCTCATCTCCCTCCACCTAACCCTTTTATCCACTGTTTGTCAGTTGGGTCTTCTCCTTCTTCTTCTTCTCCTTCTCCCCTTCTTCTCCTTCTTCTTCTCTTCTTCTTCTTCTTCTCCTCCTTCTTCCTTCTTCTTCTTCTTCTTCCTCTTCTTCTCCTTCTTCTTCTTCTTCTTCTTCTTCTCCTTCTTCTTCTTCTTTCTTCTCTTCTTCTCCTTCTCCTTCTTCTTCTCCTTCTCCTTCTTCTCCTTCTCCTTCTTCTCCTTCTCCTTCTCCCTCTCCTTCTTCTTCTTCTTCTTCTTCTTCTTCTTCTTCTCTTCCTTCTCCTTCTCTTCTTCTTCTTCTTCTTCTTCTTCTCTTCTTCTTCTTCTTCTTCTTCTTCTCCTCTCTCTCCTTCTTCTTCTTCTTCTTCTTCTTCTTCTTCTTCTCTTCCTCCTCTCCCTCCTTCTCCTCTCTTCTCCTGCTCTCCTTCTTCTTCTTCTTCTCCTTCTTCTTCTTCTTCTTCTTCTTCTTCTTCTTCTCTTCTTCTTCTTCTTCTCCTTCTTCTCCTTCTCTCCTTCTTTTCTTCTTCTTCTTCTTCTTCTTCTTCTCTTCTTCTTCTTCTTCTTCTTCTTCTTCTTCTTTCTCCTTTCCTTCTTCTTCTTCTTCTTCTTCTTCTTCTTCTTCTCCTTCTTCTTCTTCTTCTTCTTCTTCTTCTTCCTTCTTCTTCTTCTTCTTCTTCTTCTCCTTCTTCTTCTTCTTCTTCTTCTCCTTCTTCTTCTTCTTCTTCTTCTTCTTCTTCTTCTTCTTTTTTGCCACTCCAGAGGAAGACAAGTTCTGTTTATTACTTTAGTGTTTGTGGCGTTTATCCGGTGGCCCCGAATTCCCAGCATTTGTTTTCATGTTTCAGTTTCTGCCTGCAGTCGTTACACATTTAAACTGAAAGAAATGTGAGCTCTGTGTGACTTCACTTGGGTATTCAGGGATTTATAAAGCTGGTTTAATAAAGTGCGAAATAACATGAAAATTTGATAAAGCAGGACTCACATTCCAAGCTAGATACCAGTTGTTTCAATAACCCCGAAATAAAAGATCGATGTGACCCGTTAAACGTTATCACATGTGTACGTTTTTGTATGCTTTTGTTAGCTTTTATATCTGACAAGATTCTTCACTTTTTGTTCATCTTCTTTTGGGTTTGTGAGATCCCAGAAATGACAGACTTTAAAATTATTTTGAGAAATGACAGTTATACTGAGACAATTAACGTTCGCATTTTATTATAATACTAGAACCACTGCCATTTTCAAACTCAACCAATATTGATTTGAATGCATTCCTCGAACACTGTCTTGACTTCGTTTTGTGTATCCATGTCTATGACCAGGATACACAGTTCATCAGCGTTGTCTAATATACTCTACTCTGGGTGGCTAAAGTAAATCATGCGTGAATCACAAAAGCTTATAGCAGTAGGCGACAAACAGACACACGAACAAAAAACTAAAGAAGAAAGTGCTTCTGCAAATAAGTGGTCAAAAAGATAAAAACGAAACATTAACTATTTATTGGCGGTTTAACAATAAAACAAGATGGGTGCAAATTGACAGAGATTACGCTGAACGAAATTTCTGATATGAAAATTTTGGAATATATCAGACAGAAAATGTACACTGTTGCCTGAGTAGGATTTAATGTTGTATCATTTTAATGGATACAGTTGGCTACCAATCCCAGCTTCTCCCACCCAAAATGCCCATTAAATGAGAAACTGACTTATCACCGTCAAGATGTCATTGCGAGTACAATTTGAAATACTTGTTTGTAATAACTATGAATGTAATATTCGTTTGTAATTTAATGAAAACGTGTTTTTTGATACGCTTGTTATAATATTTTCCAAAAACAGTCGTGCAGTTTAGGTTCATGTTTTACATACAATGCTAGAATATTTGTTTAGATCATCTATTGGTGGGGGGGCGGGGGTGAGGGTATGCAAGCAATGGGCATTTTTTTTCTCCAAAAATGTTGCAATTTTTCCGTCGTGAATATATTATATTGCTACTGAGCTTAAAGCTGTGATTCTAAATTTGGTTATCTTGAAATTTGTCGTAGCGATTACTACTGGTAACCATTTTGACTGAGCTGACAAGTAATGAAAACTCAAGTTCTCCAAAATCATACATGCAGTGTGAACTGACGGGTGCTGCAAGATTACAACTTACAGCATGAACTAATTGCTCGCAAGATTCCACAGACCATAAAAAGGGGTAATCCTGATAATCACCGAGACTTCCTGGGTCGATTTTGTTGCAAATCAGCACACACACGCACGCACGCACGCACCGCGCGCGCGCGCGCGCGCGGCGCGCGCGCGCACGCACGCACACACACACGCGCGCACGCGCACACACACGCACACACACACACACACACACACACACACACACACACACATTAAGTTAATATCATCCACAACCGCTTCTTTCACTTGTAGTTGTTTAAGCCTGGCTAGCAACCCTGATACGGCTTTATAGTATGTGGAACATAAGCGAAACATGATTTTAATAACGAAAAGAAAATCTATTTTATAAGTTTCAAGAAGATGAAGTTGTATTAACGTTTGCTTACGACTCGTTTCAATCCCTGATTTTGATAACGAAAAAAATCCATATCTTATTAGTTTCAAGGAGATGAAGCTGTATTAAAGTTTGCTTGCTGCATGTTTCAATCCCTGATGTGTCCACGTGCGGCTGGCTGGGAACAGACAATAAAACACTGGAAACTGCCATCAGTGAAAAAACACGAACTGATATCTGGCCGACATCTCCGTGACGGACACAAACCCCTCAGCCCCAAACCCTGACACCATGGAGTGGTCAGACGAAGACGACGACGACGACGACGACGACACCATGATGGTCCCCACCAGCATCACCGAAGACCAGATGAGCAAGGTCCTCCACAACGCCAAGCTGGACATTTCTGACTCCGGCAGTACCGGCCACGGGCTGGACAATGTCCAGGACCTCACGGAAGACGAGCTGAGAAAGATTCTGTACAGTGCAACACAGGGCAGGCCTGATGCCGAACCCGGCACCTACAGTCCCCACAAGGGAAGGGACCTCTACAAAGCCGCCCACGGAGAGCTGAGCAACGCTCTCCATCATGCCAAACTGAATGTCCCTGACGTCACTGATTCCAACCACGCCCCCTTTGAGACTGACAACTTCAAAGGCGTCAGGGAAGATGAGCTGAACAAAGTGAGTCACAACAATAAGCTGGACAGGTCCCACGCCACTTCTTCCCACAATTCTAAACCGGGATATGACGACTCCGAAGATTTCACAAGAGGGAAGCAGAGAGGAAACACCAACCCAGACACGTGTGACGTCACCTCACACCAACAAAGAACAATGACGTCACCTCCTCCAATAACAAACAACAACAATACCGACCGCAGAGCGTACGACTTCCAAGACGCGACAGAGGACAAGCAGGGCCACGTTCTCCAGAACGCCCAGCTGGACCTGTCGGACCTGGCTGCCCCCGACAGACAGCAGCGCCCCCAAGAAGGTCCGCTTCAAGGAGCACACGGAGGTCCACTGGGTCACCAGCCCCAACGCCAACACTCACTACCTCCTCTGCCAGCACCGGGGCACGCAGCTCCTCACCGCGTTGGAGGACAAGGCTCCGGCAGGCTTTTGCGATGTGCCGGAGAACTGCGTCACCGGGAACCGGGCGTACGTCAACATGCAGACCCGCAAGGGAAAGGAGGTTGTCTTCACCAAGGTAGGGATCTCTTTTTTTTTTTTCTTGTCGTCGTTATTTCAGCAAAAAATGGTGAGGTTTGTGTTTATTGAGACAATGGGGTCGCAAAATTGTGTGTCTTTGCCCGATATTTCTTAACCCTCTTTTTACAGTTGATGTTTTCATTCATGTTTCCACGGTTTTTGAAATAACCGAGACTAGTTTCTGAGGGTATGACTAATTCTACATTTTCCGCGCAGTACCGGAATGTATAATACAGCCAGTTTTAAATATATACATACAAGTGGTGACACTTGACAGAAATATATACAGTAATCTATAAACACAGTAGGAAAGAACTGTTTGACTTCAGGAGACATGTGGGGGAGGCGGGGTAAGGGAGGCGGGGGTGGGGGGTGGGGTGGGGGAGGGGGGTTGAGACTGTGGGGCAACATTGCATTCGAGCTTAAATCTCACATGGAGAAATTTCAGCACAGCACTGTCCGTTCCTTATGTAGTGGCATTACAGTTCCACAGTGCCACAGTTGCTTTTGTTGCGTTTTGTTTGTTTTGTCTACAGACTGTGGCTGACGCGTTACGTTGCTTCACGTGCCGGGACAAAGTGCAGGGACGCCCGTCTCTGTCCCCAGTGTGGTGCGCTGCTGTGCCTGGAATGTGTGCAGGTAGGTTCGGGCGAAGGATGTGGGATGTCATGTGTGAATAAATCGTTTATTGTCGTCACGTACACACACGCACGCACCCAGACACGCACGCACACATACACACACACCACACTCATGCACGCGCGCGCGCATGCATGCACACACACACATACACATAGTTTTATACTCGCACACACCTATTTATCAAAGTGTCTGTCTAGCTATCTATCCGTGTGTGTGTGTGTGTGTGTGTGTGTGTGTGTGTGGTGTGTGTGTGTGTGTGTTCAACATATCTATATCTATCTATCTACATACATACACACACACGCGCGCGCGAGCGCGCGCGTGCACACACAGACGTGTAAGAGGGATAGAGAGAGAGAGAGAGAGAGAGAGAGAGAGACACAGAGAGAGAGAGAGAGAGAGAGAGAGAGGGAGGGAGAGAGAGAGTTTATCGGACCAAGCACAACATACGCCATCATACATACATTAGAGGCAACAACCATTATTTTTCCTCATCATTGTCCGATGATTATAGATCACACAGCCGTGCCGGAAAAAAAAAAACGCCTGGGTAACCAAGAATCTCGGCAGCTTTTTTTTTTCTCTTACTTATGGGTAACACTAACAGGAGAGGGCTCGGGTATCCAGTTAAATCTTTCACCTTGTCCGTGCAGGATCTCATCTGGTTGCCTTGGAGACGTCCACCCTCTACCCTGGACAATGGTCTTGGATGGAGGCATGGCGAGATATAGGCCTGTGTGGGCAATCTTAGCGCGTTTGATGTTTGGGGAAAAAAAACTTCTAGTCTGCCAGCTAATGTGCTGATTCGTGTGATGTGTAATGTTGTGGCTGATGATGTCCCTGTAGAATGCGGGCAGTCCTTCTGAAGGCTTGATTACACATACAGCGTCCAACTCTCGCATCTCGCACAGAAAGATCGATAATGCCAGTAGCTGGCAGAGCGAATGCATGAGTGATAGCTCTGTACGATTTCTGTTTGCTAGATCGGGTGTGATTTGTGTGTAACATGTATTTTTAGATTCAGTTCCTGACTTGGTAGATAATTCTTGTTTTGAATTATCCCTTCTATATACAAACAAATAATGATAATTCTGAAACTTTGTATCAAGCGTTATTTAGTAATTGATACGAGTTTATGCTTCATGAATTATTCAGTGTGTGTGTGGTCCTGTTTCACGCCGACACACGATAATGTTTTGATAATAAACAAGACATATGTAATATTTATACTTGAAATAGCACTTTTTTGTCAAATTAGATAAAGTACTGACTTTTGTCTGCGTTTCTGCTAGAGCCTCAATCGCAAAGTACATTCCTCATGTCTTTCCAGTCGCCTGTAGAACTGAGGAGCTTATCCGCGCTGGTGTGGGTTTCAAGGTCTTAGAGGTCAGCGCTCGCCTGCTGACCACAAGCATGTAGGGAGTGTGTGACACTGACTCCCTGCGATGTCTCTGGAGAATTTCATGTGAGAGTGTCACTGGTCGGCTCTCCGCCGTAAGTCTTTGTTGCTGATGGTGTTGTGCCAGAGGGTCTGGACGATTCGTCTGAGGCCGGCGTTTAATCAGCGTCTGCACGTTCTTCTTGGGATTGACTGTCGTTGGCCAGGTTTCTGCTTCATGCGTGAGAGCTGGTTTTGATGCTGGTGTTGAATTCTTGATCTTGATCAGTGGTTGCATTTCCCGACAGCTCTAGACGTTCTTTAGCTTCAGAAGCGCTCTTCCTGCCTTGCCGGTGTTGGTTTTTTCTTGTTTTAAACCAGATTTGCTTGCTGAGTCCTCTGCGTTTTGCTCTTCG
>JADBJO010004838.1:65000-70000 GCA_016801955.1 Conus betulinus
CTGACATGTCCTGTCAAACTGATTGATGGCGAGTTCTTCTTCACTGCCTGCCAGGCCGTCTGTGTCACCCGCAAAGCGAAGGTTCGTGATGCTTCTTTCTCAGTGTGGCCACAAAGCGAAGGTTCGTGATGCTTCTTTGTCAGTGTGGCCCACAAAGCGAAGGTTCGTGATGCTTCTTTGTCAGTGTGGCCCACAAAGCGAAGGTTCGTGATGCTTCTTTCTCTGTGTGGCCCACAAAGCGACGGTTCGTGATGCTTCTTTGTCTGTATGGCCCCACAAAGCGAAGGTTCGTGATGCTTCTTTGTCAGTGTGGCCCACAAAGCGAAGGTTCGAGATTCTTCTTTGTCTGTGTGGCCCACAAAGCGAAGGTTCGTGATGCTTCTTTGTCTGTGTGGCCCACAAAGCGATGGTTCGTGATGCTTCTTTCCTTACACTTACGATACTGACATGGTCTTTTAAATGCATCAGTCAAAATACGTCCCAGGAATATGCTACTAAGTGTGTCGGAGATTAAAGGCAGCCCTGACTAACTCCAACTGAAGTATAGAACTGCTGTTCAACAGCAGCCTGTATGAGCACTGCGCTGTTGTTGTTGTTGTTGTTGTTGTTGTTGTTTTTCGAGTACAATCTCACAGTCTAAGGGCACTGCAATGGTTGGAGAGGGAAATGGGTGTTGTCACAGCTACGTCTGTATGTGGATTACAAGGTAGATGATGATGATGATGGCGACGATGATGATGATGATGATGATGATGATGATGATGTGTGTGTGTGTGTGTGTGTGTGTGTGTGTGTGTGTGTGTGTGTGTGTGGTGTGTGTTGTCCATCGATACGGTCCATGAATCTGCGTGCGGTTCTTTCTGTGTGTAGTAGTGTGCTGTTGGCATCGGTACGAGGAACCATACATTGTTCGTGGTGTCATGTGCAGAGATGGCTTGGAGGAAAAGATGTCCAAGTGCCCGCACTGCAGGTAGGATTTGGTTAGTCTTTGCCCCGTGTCTCATTCTGCTGTGTTTTGTCATTTATTGGTGTGTTGTAATGAACAGCTTGAATTGTGTTAGCGTGCATGTTTTATACATTATACATAGATCCATTGATCGGTAGATGTAGAGCTAGATAAATAGATAGATAATGATGGAGATAGATACAGATATACATAGGTATAATATATATATATTATATATATGTGTGTGTGTGTGTGTGTGTGTGTGTGTGTGTGTGTGTTGAAAATTATAAAACCTTTTCATGAATAAGTTCATTCTCTCTCTCTCTCTCTCTCTCTCTCTCTCTCTCTCTCTCTCTCTCTGTAGTGTGACCAGCTGTGCATTTTGTTTCGATTGTTTGTTCCCCCACCAGGGCGTCCCTGACGATGGGAGAGCTGGTGAGGGGTGGGTGGCAGGAGGTGTCTCAAGGGGAGACAAGCCATCACCCGTCTCTCTCAGCCTCCGTCCTGTCTGCTGGACGGCAGCACCAGTGTGACCGGATGATGTGTCAGTATTGTCACACACAGTGTGTGTGTGTCCGTGTGTGTGTGTGTGGTGTGTGTGTGTGTGTGTGTGTGTGTTGTGTGTGTCGTGTGTGTGTGTGTGTGTGTGTGTGTGTGTGTGTGTGTGTGTCGTGTGTGTGTGTGTGTGTGTGTGTGTGTGTGGTGTGTGTGTGTGGGTGTGGTGTGTGTGTGTGTGTGGTGTGGTGTGTGGTGTGTGTGTGTGTGTGTGGTGTGGTGTGTGTGTGTGTGTGTGTGTGTGTTGTGGTGTGTGTGTTTGTCTGTCTGTCTGTCAGTTGTCTGCATGCATTGTGCGTGTGTGTAACTGCAAGAAAAGGTCAGGAGTAGGGTATCTGTTTCAACACTGTAATACATACGTACGTGTGTGTGTATGTGTGTGTGCGTGCATGTGTGTGTGTGTGTGTGTGTGTTGTGTTCTTCTCGTACGCCGTTATGAATTTTCGCAATTTTTCCGAAGCTTTTCCAAGTACCCCCCCCCCCCCCTTCCACTCACACACACACATAGCCTCTGGCACATCGTCGCCCCATCTGTCAAAGTCCTGTCTCTCAGGCCAGCATGGAGCAGGTTTCCTGTAGAACGCGCTGTGCCGTCTGCTTCACCCGGCCTCCGTGGCATTAGGGCCTTACATGTCCTGTGCGACGCCTGAAGCTGGTGACCTTGCCTGCCGCTCTACCAAGGAGAGGCACGGCATCCATGTCTGCCTCCCTGCCTCCCTGCTCGGAATGATCTTCTTGACCAGGGTAATTGGCTAAATTATTGTTTATTTCGGGTGTTGTTGACAACAACAGTTAATTTTCTCAAAATGGAGATTAATGACTTGACTTGACTTGACTTGACTTCTGGAACAGGGTTTCTGCTCCTGAAGAGCATCTGGTCCTATCTCTTGGCTGGTCACCTGTTGATGCTCTGCGAAGCAGTTCCTTGATCCCGAAGTCCTTTGATATTGCGGTGGGAAGGCATCCATTTGCAACAACCATCATCCGTCTCTCTGATGCAGCTTGCTTCTCCGCTTCTCCAGCCCTGATATGTACCTTTGTGGTCGGCTGGGCTACAAGCAACACTACCTTACTTTACTTCTCAGCTTCTCAGCCCTGATATTCACACTTTGGGCTTCCTGGGCTACAAGCAACAGGGTTACTTTATTGTTTCATTCTCCAGCTCGTCTTCACACGGGGGGCTTCCTGGACCCCTTGGGCAGGGTAGGGCGATCTGCTTCATGTCCAGCACATCGGCAGGGTGACCCGTCCTCTAATGGTTTCCAAGGGTGAAAGATAAGGGAACTCCAACCCACAATGGTCTTCAGCAGGACGGGATGGGATAACACATGGCACCATTATAACCTATCACTTATCCCGGAGTCTTGAAGACCGTTGGGGCGCCACAGAAGACTTCGCAACCAGCTTCCTCCACTTCTCCTGGTTCTCAGACGCTCGTAGGCAGTTGCTGGTTGTGAGGCCAGTCCATGCACTGATGTTGTCCCCCCGTCTCTTTCTCTGTCTTCTTCTCCTTCTGCATCCTCGCTACGTTCCTTGCAGAATGATTTTGGCAAGTCCTTTTGGTCTTGATACAAGACTATACCATTCCATTTTCCTTCTTCTTTTCACTGTGCACGACAGGTCTTGGTATGATCCACTGCCTTGCTTTACTCTGGTCTGGACCTCCCAGTTGGTAATGCAGTCTCGTATGACATGCCAAGGATCTTGCGGACGCAACTCATCCCTAATGCCTGAATCCGTCTGTCAAGTTCAGCTGTCAGAGTCCACGTCTCACAGGCATCGAGAAATATGGCAATGACCAGAGATCGCATCAAATTGATCATGAAACCGATTGTGATGTTTCTGTCGTTCTGGATGGCACTATTACGCCTCTGCGACGAAACCATCCGGGAGATCTGGATGGGAGTCTCGGAGAACAGTCCCCCCCCCCCCCCCCTCCCCCTCCTACTCTCTCTGTGCTTCCAGTGTTGGGCATAGGCACCAGAGCCAAGAGAGACCTAAACTACCCTGGGAAGATGAGACTGGAGAGGAGGGGTGGGGGTGAGGAGGGGTAGGGGTGGAGGCTGTCGCAAAAGGACTTAGGACTTTTCGAAAACAAAAATGTGAAGTTGGAGGAATGGGAGAGGGGTGACATAACGGTTACTGGACAATTGAATTATTGGAGAATTTCTCATTCACAGTTGGTTTTTCGTAAGCACTTTTTCGTTGTTGTGAATGTTCGGAATAGGCCAAGAGAGTGGAGAAATACTCCAAAACACAGGTAACCTCCGCATTCTCACCACCCCCTCCTTCTCTGCTTTCGCCTTAATCAGTCCGAGGTCGTGCAGACCTCGGTGCACACTCTGCGTAGTGCTTGAATTGTCGAAGATAAAGGTGGACTTGGATGTGGCAACCGAGTAAGCCACTATCAATTATCACAATGTGTGCGTATACCTATGGTTGTGTGTGTGTGTGTGTGTGTGTGTGTGTGTGTGCGTGCGTGTGTGTGTGTGTGTGTATGCGTGCGCGTGCGTGCGTCCGTGCGTGTTTTTGTGCGTGTGTTTTTGTGTGTGTGTGTGTGTGTGTGACAGATGCAGTGAAACACAAAGAAAGGAGGTCAGTGTTTTGCTGCACGTGCAAGCAGTGCATCTGCCCCAAGTGCGCGCTCTGGGGAGGCTTGGTAAGTTTTCCTGTCGGTTGTCAACAAAGATTGAGGTCGGCAGTGAGGGGGAGATTGAGGTCGGGATGAGGGGGGGGAGGGGGTGGGGGAGAGGGGGGGTGGGGAGGGGGGGCAGGGAGGGGGGATGAGGGAGAGGTGGGACGGAGAGCTTGGTGGAAACGTGCGGGAGTTGAACGAACGATGGGAGAGGAGATGGTCACAAACAAAACTCTCTCTCTCTCTCTCTCTCTCTCTCTCTCTCTCTCTCTCTCTCACATTGATACTGATTGTCTCGCTGCAAGGATTTCCTCGTGTCTCCCTTGTGGTCTCTCTTTTTCACTGTAAGGATAGCCTTTTGGGGGAATGGGCCGGTTTGCGAGACGAGCTGTACGTTTTCTTTACTACATCTCTCTCTCTCTCTCTCTCTCTCTCTCTCTCTCTCTCTCTCTCTCCTTTATTTTCTGTTCCTACCCTCCTCTCCTTCGCGCACTTCTGGTATCATCCTTACATACTTTCGTTTCAAGGATGGTTCCCGGAAGATGTCCGGGCTCTCTCTCTCTCTCTTTTTTTTTCTTTTTTTATATAAAAACTCTTGTATCTGTTGTGAAAACACAGTGTGAGAGTGTCACAGCACCAAACACTTGTATAAAAATAAACCCTGACGCGCTGTAACAAACGCCCAAAACATTTAAAACCAGCAAATTAAGGTCCATTGATAGCAATACAGCATACAGACCCGCATGGTGCGTGACAGTTGAGGGGAAGGAAAAAAAAGGACCGCCTTTACAACAACAACAAAAAAAAATAAATAAAAAGGAAGAAAAGTGAAAAAGAAGGAAAAAATAAAAGATAAAAAAAAAA
>JADBJO010004838.1:75000-82500 GCA_016801955.1 Conus betulinus
TCAGCGTTATCTGCCGGCGTCTTCTGTCTCTGAGGAGGTGCCTGTTGAGTTGAGCAGGTCGGAGTTTTAGACTGCTAGGATGAATGCGTACGTAACACATGAATAGAGACCTCTTGAGTTCTGGTAGGATGAATATATACATAAATGAATAGAGACACCTTGAATTCAGGTAGGATGAATACATACATAAATGAATAGAGACGTCTGGAGTTCTGGTAGGATGAATACGTACATAAATGAATAAAGACGTCTGGAGTTCTGGTAGGATGAATACAAACATAAATGAATAGAGACGTCTGGAGTTCTGGTAGGATGAATACAAACATAAATGAATTAGAGACGCTTGGAGTTCAGGAAGGATGAATAAATGCATAAATGAATAGAGACGTCTGGAGTTATGGTAGGATAAATACATACATAAATGAATAGAGACGTCTGGAGTTCTGTCAGAATATTGTAGGACAGAGTTGAGAGGAATAGGAATCGGGAACACTATGGCGTCAGTTCGAAGTGTCTCCGTGTGTATGTGTGTGTGTGTGTGTGTGTGTGTGTGTGTGTGTGTGTGTGTGTGTGGTGTGTGTGTGTGTTGTGTGTGTGTGTGTGTGTGTGTGTGTGTGTGTGTGTGTGTGTGTGTGTGTGCGCGCGCGCGCGCGCGCGCGTCTGTGTATGTGTGTGTGCGTGTGCGTGCGTGCTTGTGGGCGTGCGTGTGTGTGTCAAGTCAAGTCAAGTCAAAATTATCTTTTTTGAGGGTTAAAGAATAAACTTTCCAGCTTTTTTTTTACATCCTGCCCTCATAAACAAGAAAGAAACTAATACAACATATAACCACAAGCTCAAAAAAAATTTTCATTTTCAGAAGCACACAATTTCTATCATGCAAATACATAACTCTCATATGAAATGTGAAACAATAATGAAACTATTGTTGGAACATCAAGTTCAAGCACAGAGAGAGAGAGAGAGAGAGAGAGAGGGAGAGAGAGGAGAGAGAGAGAGAGAGAGAGAGGATCGTATTGATGGAAAGGACTTTAACTGATGCGCAGTGTTTCTATCAGATGCCAGTTTTTAGTGCTTTTTAGTTTTTTTTTTAATGTTTGTTTTGAAGGACATGATTTTATGGAGGAAGGCAAATTATTCCATGCGGTCCCTCCAGAATACAGAAAATTTGATTTATAAAGATTACTTCGAGGTCTGGGAAGAGACAGTTTATGTGTATGTCTGTAACTATTGAAGACAAATCACTGAATGATTTTCTTCGGGGCTGATTCATTCATTAAATTGTACATGCACAAGCATTTGTTGAAGTAGAGTCTGCCTTTAATGGAAGAATATTTAAAGTTTTGTAATCACTCTTTGTCAAGGTACTGGATTTCAGCTGAATTAATTTAATGACCCTTTTATGAAGTCGACTTACTAGTTTTCAGATTAGTTTCGCTGGCATTATTCCATAACGTGGATGCATAATTGATAAGAGAAAGGATGTGCGCATGAAAGAAACATCTTTCTGGAATGAAGATTAAGAAAAAAAATTTTTTTTGAAATTTGATGTATTCTCGTAGACATACGTTTTCCAAGATCCACAATATGGTAAGACCAAGATAATTCGTTGTGAATGATAACACCTAAAACTTTATGCGGTGTAACCACTTCAATCTTTTGTGCTTGGGCATGTAATGGCGCGAATGAGACTTCATTTCCTGTCGTTCTGACGTGTTGTCACATACATTCATTTGGTTTTACCGGCATTGAGGGACATAAATATGATTCATTTCTGTCCGTGTAATTAGCTTGTTCATATTTTCCTGCAGGTTATTTACCAGTTCAGCAGGGTTACTACTATGAGATTGTAATGAGGTGTCATTAGCAAACATTTCACAGCAACATTCTATAAACAATGGTAAGACATTTGTATAAACAGAAAAAGTAGGGGTCCCAATACTGACCCCTGAGGGACACCAAATTTGTAAAGGGAGTAACTTTGACTTCTTGGAGTTAATTTCAACAAGCTGTTGACGATCAGTGAGAACGAGGTAAAGAATTTTAAGGCTGTATTCGATACTTTGTAACACATAAGCTTTTTTTTTTTTTATCAGAAGAGTGTTTTATAACGTGCGCGCGCGTGCGTTTTTGTGTGTGTGTATGTGTGTGTGTGTGTGTGTGTGTGTGTGTGTGTGTGTGTGTGTGTGTGTGTGTGTGTGTGTGTGAACCCTTGCGATTCAGCGATTTCTGTAATCAAGTTGTCCTTGTGTACAGCTCAGTTAACATGTGTTTGTCACACTTGAATATTATACGATCTTCAGTGTGTTGACTGTTGCAGCGAGGTGGTCCCTCCGTTCTGCACGTGCACCTTCAGCATGACGTCATTCAGCGTCTTACGTCAGAAAGGGGACCCTGTGTACAGCCCGCCTCTCTCTTTTGGCTGGGGTCCGCTGGCGTCTGAAGATCTACCCTGTGAGTGAGTGATGATGATGATGATGATCATGATGATCATGATGATCATGATCATGATGACGATGATGATCATGATGATGATGGTGTGGTGGTGGTGGTGGTGGTGGTAATGATGAGTCCATTTTCATGAGTTTTTACGTACATTGGTTCAGGGACAGCAAGTCTTTCGGAGCCTCGGACTAACAGGACGTTGATCTCAGTATCTCTGGTGTAGATCTGTTGCCAGTACAGTCGAATTTCCACACACTGCTACTGAGTGTGTGTGTTTCATTTTTGTAATGAAATGTAACAAATATAACGACATTAGAAATCAGTTTATACCTAGAAAATTATATATACAAAGTCCGTATTTAACTATTGTCGATTGCTTTGTGGTAGTAAGAAAGTGTTGCTAAACTTAGCGAAGTTTTTTGAAACCTAGTAAAAAGTTGTGTGACATTACATTTAGTATGTTAATTAAATATTTTGATGTTTGATTTGTTTCATTTCAATTTGTTTGATTTGTTTCAAGTCCTCCATGCCCCAAAAGGGGTCGCAGTATTAAAATCTCTGAATCTGTGTGTGTGTGTGTGTGTGTGTGTGTGTGTGTGTGTGTGTGTGTGTGTGTTTTGCACGCACGCACCGACGCGCGTGCGTGTGTGCGTGCGTGCGTGCGTGCGTATGTGTGTGAGTGTTGTGTGTGTGTGTGTGTGTGTGTGTGTGGTGTGTGTGTGTGTGTGTGCGCGTGCGTGCATGCGTGCGTGCGTGTGTGTGTGTGTGTGTGTGTGTGTGTGTGTGTGTGTGTGTGTGTGTGCAGGATGGCAAGGGGGAAGTCAGAGGTCAGTTCCTTTCTGTGTTCCTGCAACTGACGTCCGGCCCGCCAGATGAAAGCTCCCGTGAGAGGAGAGAGAGAGAGAGAGACAGGGTGAGAGAGAGAGTGGTGAAAGTCTCAAGAGAGAGAGAGAGATTGAGAGAGAGAGAGAAAGAGAGAGAGGAGTATCTCTGGAGAGAGAGAGACAGTCGAGAGAGAGAGAGAGAGTGAGAGAGAGAAAGAGTTCTGAAAGAGAGAAACTCGAGAGAAAGGAGAGAGAGGAGAGAAGGGGAAGGGGAGAGATTGGATTTGTGAGAGAGAAGGAGAGGGAAGAGAGAGAGGAGAGGGGGAGAGGGAGAGAGAGAGGGAGTGTTTGAGGGGGAGATTGGGGTGATTTGTTTCAATGGGGGCCCAAAGGGGGGGAGAGAGTTTAAAATCTCTGAATCTGGAGCGAGGTGAGAGAGCGGGGTGAGATAGAGGTGAGTGTAGTGTGTGTGTGAGAGAGATGGTGGTGTGGTGTGTGAGTGTGTGCGCGAGGTGTGGGGGGTGTGTGGGTGTGGTGTGTGGGGGAAGGGGAGGAGAGAGGGGGAAGAGGGGGGAAGGAGAGTCTGAAGTGGGGTGGGGGAGGGGGGGGAGAGCAGAAGCTCCAGAGAGAGAGAGAGAGAGGGTCCCCAGCGAGAGAAGAGAGTGTTGAGTAGGGAAAGAGGAGGGGAGAGAGAGAAAGGCCCGAGGGGAGAAAGAGGAGAGAGAGAGCTGAGGCAGCGAGAGAGAGGGGAGAGGAGGAGTCGAGGAGAGGAAAGAGGGGGAGGGGGGGGGGGGGGGGGGGGGGGGGGGGGGGGAGGACAGGAGGAGGTGGAGAGACAGAGGGGGGGAGGGGTGGGGAGGGGGGGGTGGAGAGCAGGTCCTGTCATGGGTGTTGTGGAGTAGTGTTAATAACGCCCTACCAGCTGGCAGCGAGGAGAGTGAGAGTGGAGGTGCGGGGGGGGGGGGGGGGGATGGTGTGAGTTTGTGTGTGTGTGTGTGTGTGTGTGTGTGTGTGTGTGTGTGTGTGCGTGCGTGTGTGTGTGCGTGCGTGCATATGTGCCTGCGTGCGTGCGTGTGTGTGTGTGTGTGTGTGTGTGTGTGTGTGTGTGTGTGTGTGTGTGTGTGTGTGTGTAAGAGCTGAACACCATAGTCCATCATCTCCTCCAGCAGACTAATAGAACACAGATCACCATCTTAGGTCTAATGCAGACAGACAGACAAACAGACAGCCAGACAGAACTGAGAAGCGGTAATATTCTTCGGTCAGTGGTTCATAATACAGAGCATAAGGAACAGAGGGGGGAGTAGATTGCAGAAGGGAAGGGAGGGTGGAGGGGAACGAAGAAAGGATCACAATGACATACAATTAGCAAGCCGAAGTTTAACAATGGAACTTAATTACACTTCTAAATGGAACTTAAGCGCGAAACGCATAGACCATAACCTATGTATTTCATGATTACCGTGCGGCTTAAGAGACAGCGCAGCAAACAGCATAACTGACAGTGGCCTCGGAGAATGCTGAAGTGATCAACAGGGGTAAATGAAAAGGAAATTCATGTAAACGATCCACTTAGAATACTCGTTTTCTTCTTTCTTAGTAACATTAAAAACACACGAAGACAAACTATGTTTCGTAAAGTTGGGACTCGCTATAAGCAATTCAAATGGTGGTGAACAGTTGCAGTCTTAAAAAAAAAAATAAGAAAAATACCAACAATAACAAAGAACGAAAAAACAAAACAGTACATGAAACACTCAAATAAAAATGGTCTTCATCTTCAAACCCCACTATCGCAAAATATACATGTCCTTTGTGTTGTTTGTTGTTGTTGTGTTTTGTTTGCTATATGGATGGATTTATTGAGAGAGAGAGAGAGAGAGAGATGAGAGAGAGAGAGAGAGAGAGAGAGAGAGAGAGAGAGAGAGAGAGACGTTTAAGACTACAACCACGTCTCTGTAATTTTCCTCGGTTTCCACAGCGAGTATTCAACTCACTGGCTCCCCATGTTCTTCACCTGTTTTTGTTGTTGTGTTGTTGTTGTTGTTGTTGTTGTTACTATATGGATGGATATTAGAGAGAGAGAGAGAGAGAGAGAGAGAGAGGGGATGAGGGAGGGAGGGGGGGGGAGAGAGAGAGACGTATAGGACTACAACCACGTTTCTGGGATTGTCCTCGGTGTCTGCAGCGAGCGTTCCACCCACTGGCTCCCCATGTCACTTACCTCTTGTTGTTGTTGTTGTTGTTGTTTACTATATGGATGGATATTAGAGAGAGAGGCGCGAGAGAGAGAGAGAGAGAGAGAGAGAGAGAGAGAGTTTAGGACTACAGCAATATTTCTGGGATTTTCCTAGGTTTCTACAGCGAGAGTTCCACCCACTGGCTCACCAAGTCACCCACCTGTCGTTGTTGTTGTTGTTGTTGTTCACCAAGTTACTATATTGGATGGATATTAGAGAGAGAGAGAGAGCGAGAGATGGAGAGAGAGAGAGAGAGAGAGAGAGAGAGAGAGAGAGAGAGAGAGAGAGAGAGAGAGAGAGAGACGTTTAGGACCACAACCACGTCTCCGGGATTTCCCTCGGCTTCTTTCATCGAGTGTTCCATTCACTGGCTCCCCATGCCACTCACCTGTCTGGTCCTCGGGCTGTCAGCAGGCATCAGTACCGCCTGGAGCTGGTGCACGTGAGCCCCGGCGGCCAGCCGCAGAGGAATCTGCTGCGGGAGTTCTGCTCGGAGTTCACGGTGGGCGAGTGCTGGGGCTACAGCCGCTTCTGCTCCCTGCAGGAGATCCTCCGCCACTACCTGCGGCGCTCCTCCGACACTCTCACCTTCAGGCTGCACGTGCGGCCCGCCACCTTCGCCCAGCTGTGTCGGCAGCTGCACTGGTGAGAGGGGCGTGGTTGGTTGGTTGTCGTCGTTGGTTTTTGGGGTTGGTTGGTTGTTGTCGTTTTGTGTAGGCGTTGATGGTTTTTTTTTGGGGGGTTGTTGGTTTGTTGTTTTGTTTGGGGCGTTGGTGGTTGTCGTCTTTTGGTTTGGTGGTTTCGTTTCGTTTGGGCGTTGGCGGTTGTCGTCTTTGGTTGGTTGGTTGTCGTTTCGTTTGGGCGTTGGTGGTTGTTGTTTTGGTTTTGTTTGTTTGTCGTTTCGTTTGGGCAGTGGTGTTGTCGTTGTTTTGCGGTTGTTTGTTTGTCATTTGTTTGGGTTTTTTAGTGTTTGTCGTTGTTTTAGGATTGTTTGTTTGTTGCTATGTTTGGGCGTGGTGTTTGTCATTGTTTGGGTTGTTTGTTCGTTCGTTTTCTTTGGGCGTTGGTTGTTTGTCGTTGTCTTTTGGTCGTTTGCGTGTCGTTTTGTTTTTTGGCTGTTGGTTGTTTGTTGTTACTTTGAGTTGTTTGTTCGTCATTTCGTTGGTTTGTTTATTTGATTTTAAATTCTTTCGTTGACCCTGCGACTTTGATGGCTACATTTCCACAGAAAAGGATCTTGCACATATAAGGAAAACACTTACAGCTTTACAAAGATTTTTAAGAATACACATGACACTTTCATTACATGTGATACACAATAACTGTAATAATAATAATAATAATGATAATAATACTCGAAGCAACTTGTAATAAGAACAGGAACAATAATGATTCAAATCAAGAAAAACCGACAATCAGGATTCTGACGCTGTTGTTTGTTGCTGTTGGTTTTGTTTCTCGGTGATTCATTGTCATAGATTTTTAAAGAATTGATAATCGGGATCCTTACGCGCGCTGTTAGTTGCTGATGATGTTTGTTTCGTTTTCACACTGTCGTCTTGCGAGTGTATGGAGGGTGGGGCGGGTGGTGCGCGCGCGCGCGCGCGTGAGTGTGTGTGTGTGTGTGTGTGTGTGTGTGTGTGTGTGTGTGTGTGTGTGTTAGACTGTTTTTACTGTCCTATGTTTACTGTTTTTCTCACATATGTAACTCCTACGCTGTTCATGCAGACACCCCCATACAAAGCTTAGCGAGCGAAAAAGAAAGAAAGAAAGAATCAGGCTGTCATGCGCCCACCCACCACAGAAGACACTGCAGTGCTTCTCAGTCACTTCAGTAATGTTTGGTAGTGCATATTACGCTTTAAAGTAGGTACAACACCATCTGCTTTGCCCCACCCCACCCCCCTACTGAATAGTTCAGCTTCAAGTTAGACACAATGAGCGCGCCGATCGGCAACTGACAGCATCATAACTGTCCCTCAAACAACATTTCT
>JADBJO010004838.1:100000-105000 GCA_016801955.1 Conus betulinus
CTTGGCCGATCTTTGTGAAAATTAGCAGGTATGAACATTATGGGTCAAGGATGATGCCTGATATTTTAGTTTACCGTTATAGCTGTTACTAACGGCTGTAACGGCCTGTAACGGTTTTTTCTTCTTCATGGAATATCTCCGAAAGTACATGGCCGATCTTTGTGAAAATTAGCATGTATGTTCATTACGTGTCACGAATAATGCCCGATGTTTTAGTTTACCGTTATAGCTGTTACTAACGGCCTGTAAAGGTTTTTCTTCTTCTTGGAATGTCTCAGAAAGTACTTGGCTGATCTTTCTGAAAATTAGCAGGTATGTTCATTATGGGTCATGGATGATGCCCAATGTTTTAGTTTGCCGTTATGGCCGTTATTGCCGTTATAGCCGTTACTAACGGCCTGTAACGGTTTTTCTTCTTTTATGGAATATATCTCTGAAAGTACTTGGCAGATCTTTGTGAAAATTAGCAGGTATGTTCACTATGGGTTACGGATGATGCCCGATGTTTTAGTTTACTGTTATAGCTGTTACTAGCGGCTGTAACTGTTTTTTCTTCTTTATGGAATATCTTCGAAAGTACTTGGCCGATCTTTGTGAAAATTAGCAGGTATGTTCATTATGGGTCACAGATCATGCCCGATGTTTTAGTTTGCCGTTATAGCCATTACTACGGCTGTAACGGCCTGTAACGGTTTTTTCTTCTTTATGGAATATCTCCGAAAGCACTCAACAGATCTTTGTGAAAATTAGCAGGTATGTTCACTATGGGTTACGGATGATGCCCGATGTTTTAGTTTACCGTTATAGCCGTTAGTAACGGTATAACGGCCCATAACGGTTTTTCTTCGTTATGGAATATCTCAGAAAGTACTTGGCCGATCTTTCTGAAAATTTGTAGGTTTGTTTATTAGAGGGCAACGGATGATGCCCGACGTTTTAGTTTACCGTTATACCTGTTACTAACGGCTGTAATGGCCCATAACGGTTTTTTTTTTTTCTTTTTTATAAAATGTCTCCGAAAGTACTTGGCCGATCTTTGTGAAAATTAGCAGGTATGTTCATTATGGGTCACGGATCATGCCCGACGTTTTAATTCACCCTTATGGTCGTTACTAACGGCTATAACAACCCATAACGGTTTTTTCTCTTTATATGGAATATCGCAGAAAGTACTTGGCCGATCTATCTGAAAAATTGTAGGTATTTTGGGTCACGGATGATGCCCGATGTTTTATTTCACCGTTGTAGCCGTTCAGTCAGTCATTCCCCTGACCCTGGGGTCGTTGGGGGGACGTGATGAGGCAGCCGGTGTTTCTCTCCAGGCTCTTCTGTTAGTGGCTGTCTTGAGGAGATCTGGCATGGGTCATTCGGTCCAGTCCTAACGGCTATAAGGGCCCCTAACGGTTTTCCGCCTTCATGGAATATCTCAAAAAGTACATGGCCGATATTTCTGAAAATTTGTAGGTATGTTCATTATGGGTCACGGGATGATGCCCGATGTTTTAGTTTGCCATTATAGCCGATAATAACGGCCCATAATGGTCTTCTTCTTTATGGAAAATCTCAGAAAGTTCTTGGCCGATCTTTCTGAAAATTTGTATGTTCATTATAGGTCACAGATGATGGCCGATGTTTACCAGAATAGCCATTACTAACAGTTAGACCAACCCAAGACGGTTTTTTTCCTCTTTATGGAATATATCACGCGTATTCAGGATATATTGGGAGTATGTTTATATGCTTTGCATCTTGTCTTCTTTTAGTGTCGTACAACGATTAAAAGAAAATGATTTGAAAGTCTTCAGTGAAGTAGCAGAGCCCTATCCGCAAGCAGTCCCTCTTGTTTTTATTATTATCATCAATATTTTCTTCTCGCCTTCATGACTGCATCTGCTTGCAACGAATCACAGATCCTCAAAAATTCCTTTGTCACGTGACGTGTACAGACAGATTCCTTTCATGCGTATCTCAGCAGTATTGCTAAGAACATTGATACAACTAGTATTCATCTCTAGCCATTTCAGAAAAGTTGATGATTTGAAACAGTTTTACTACTATCACATGGAGTCTAACTAAACCACACTCAGACGTCTTTGAAACTACTCTAGAATTATGCAGCAAGTTTTGACAGTCCGTGTAAAATGCAAAAATTTGCGTGTAGTTGGGCTTGGTTTCTCAGCAAAACTAAATACTATCCCAGCCATTCACCGCTTATAAATGATTTCCGGACGTGGAAAGGAACAAATCTGTAGACAAACTGTATATGCCTTCCAAGAAAGGGAAAGGATGGCTGCAGTACAAATATGGTTGTATTATCTACTCATTATCTGCTTATATTATATGCTTATAATCTGCTTACATTATGTTTGTTTGACACGGTTTCAGAGCAATAAAGTAGATGAGTGAGGGTGGATGGTTCACTGCAATTTATTGTACAGAAAATGAATTCTAGTCTAAACTCAAGTCGAGAAACAACCCCTATCTTCGCATGTATATCAGGACACACACGCACGCACGCACGCACGCACGCACTCAGGACACGCACGCACGCACGCACGCACTCAGGACACGCACGCACGCACGCACTCAGGACATGCACGCACGCAGGACACGCACGCACGCACGCAGGCAGGCACGCACGCACGCACGCACGCACGCAGGACACGCACGCACGCACGCAGGACACGCACGCACGCACGCACGCAGGACACGCACGCACGCAGGACACGCACGCACGCAGGACACGCACGCACGCAGGACACACGCATGCACGCACGCACGCACGCAGGACACGCACGCACGCACGCAGGACACGCACGCACGACACGCACGCACGCACGCACGCACACACGCACGCACGACACGCACGCACGCACGCACGCATTTTTTCCTCAAGATATTTGAAAAGTATGAATTTTATGAAGAATATGAATTTTGCTGCTGACCGATAACTATGTGACCTTCCCTCCATGCCGTTCCCAACCAACCTCTACTCTCTTTGTGTGTACTGTTACGTTGTGGAGTGTGTGTGTGTGTGTGTGTGTGTGTGTGTGTGTGTGTGTGTGTGACTTACTGCCTGCCGTTAACTGCTTTTGACCTTACATAGGGAAGTAATTTCCAACTTCTAAAGATACTTTTTTTATTGTGCTTTAAAGAGTTGGTTCCCATTCATGCCTATCTCGATAACACTGATTTCAATATATATATATATATATATATAAAATATATATATATATATATATATATATATATATATATATATATATGCTGTTCACTCAAACAATTAAACGATTTTTTCCCTTGTAATAAACTAGTAGTTTAAAAAACAAACAAAAAAAAAAACTACAAAAAAAAAAACAGGTTTACTATTTACTCTCCTTTGAGGGACACTGATGTGAGAGATCAGTGTCGGGCGGCGCAGACAACCTTCCAGCCATGTGGATGACGGCGGGTCTAGCCTGTGTCGCCGGGGGACGGCTCCTGGAGATGTGGGGCGATTGGCGAAGGAGCGCTGCCTGACTGCGACTACCGTGGCCCAGGATACCGTGCTGTTTTATGGGGTGGCAGACATGGGGGCACTCCTTAGGGGGTTGGGCTGAAAAAAATTGCCCTCTCGGCCGCAGTCATGAGTGCCCGCCAAGTTTTAGGGGCTCGTGCAGCGCTCCAGCGACTTTCGTCCTGCTCCCTCCTTGAGGCGGCCTCACGCGGCACAGGACCATCGCCACCCGAGCATGAAGAAGGCCGCCCCGGTGGTCCTGAAGACAGCCTGATGTTTGGGGGACAGCAGGCAAACACACACCGACGCCCATCGTCGGTCGACCAACAACCTGAAAGTGAACCAACGTTCAAGACCAATTCCACCAAACTTGAACCAACATTCAAGAAGATGACGACCAGAATTGAGCCAATGTTCAAGAGGAACACGAGCTCTGAGAGACAAATGCGACGACCCCCATTGAAACCTACCCACTACTGCCAGACGACAGCAGTTGCCACAAATATGCAGACCTATGTCGTGGAGAGAAACGATGTAATGAGTCTATCGACAAATCGTTTAAGCCCTTTCTCAAAGGGCAATATATGAACAAGCGGATATGTTAGGTAGTTTTTCGGTGAATTTACAGAACCTTATACGGTTGAACACTGACTGATGCATGGAAAGTACAATGGAAAGTGCAATTGCAGTGTGGCCTCATAAACTTAGTTAACAGTGACAGTAATTGTGTGTGTGTGTGTGTGTGTGTGTGTGTGTGTGTGTGTGTGTGTGTGTGTGTGTGTGTGTGTACAATTGAAGTGGCCTCATAAACTTAGTTAACAGTGACAGTAATGTGTGTGTGTGTGTGTTTAACTAATGTTCTGCTCTCTCGCAAACAATGCTTTTGTCTACAAATGCCTCACGTTTTGAATACATTGTGATGAACATATATCCATACCCTAAATCAATATGTGGAAAACATACCCGTAAACATATACAATATAGATTAAAAACAAAAACGGTCTGTTTTAAATTAATGAAAATTGCTATTTTGTATGGGTATCAATCAGTATCTCAAGTGTAACACTGCATAATGTATTTTTTCCTTTTTTTTTTTTTAACTTTTTTTTTTTTCAACAAAGCCCAATCTTAGTTTTGATTCGTCGTCGTCGTCGTCGTCGTCGTCGTCGTCGTCTCTCTCTCTCTCTCTCTCTCTCTCTCTCTCTCTCTCTCTCTCTCTCTCACACACACACACACACACACACACACACACACACACACACACACACGGGCGTGCGCGTTTTTCTATTTCTGCTTCTTTTGAAATTCAACAACAACAATAACTACAACTGCAAAGTCTTCAGCAAGCTAGTAAAAGCCACACCCCCAACCAACCTCTGTTCATAATTTACGCACACACCCCCCAACCAACATCCGTCTTCATAATCTTTTTTCATCTTGTTTCATTAACTTTGCAAACTTGCAGCCAGTCGCCATTTAATATCGGGAACCCCATACTTTGATC
>JADBJO010004838.1:110000-127500 GCA_016801955.1 Conus betulinus
GGGGCAGAGAATGAAGGACGGAGGCAGAGGTGAACAGGGAATGAAGGACAGAGGCAGTGGTGAACAGGGGCAGGGAATGAAGGACGGAGGTAGTGGTGAACAAGGACAGGGAATGAAGGACGGAGGTAGTGGTGAACAGGGGCAGGGAATGAAGGACGGAGGCAGTGGTGACAGGGATGAAATGAAGGACGGAGGCAGTGGCGAACAGGGAATGAAGGACGGAGGTAGTGGTGAACAGGGAATGAAGGGCGGAGGTAGTGGTGAACAGGGGCAGGGAATAAAGGACGCAGGCAGTGGTGAACAGGGAATGAAGGACGGAGGCAGTGGTGAACAGGGAATGAACTATGGAGGCAGCGGTGAGCAGGGAATGAAGGACGGAGGCAGTGGTGAACAGGAACAGGGAAGGGAATGAAGGACGGAGGCAGTGGTGAACAGGGAATGAAGGATGGAGGCAGTGGTGAACAGGGAATGAAGGACGGAGGCAGTGGTGAACAGGGAATGAAGGACAGAGGCAGTGGTGAGCAGGGAATGAAGGACGGAGGCAGTGGTGAACAGGGGCAGGGAATGAAGGATGGAGGCAGTGGTGAACAGGGACAGGGAATGAAGGACGGAGGCAGTGGTGAACAGGGAATGAAGGATGGAGGCAGTGGTGAACAGGGAATGAAGGACGGAGGCAGTGGTGAACAGGGAATGAAGGACTGAGGCAGTGGTGAGCAGGGACAGGGAATAAAGGACGGAGGCAGTGATGAACAGGGAATGAAGGACGGAGGCAGTGGTGAGCAGGGAATGAAGGATGGAGGTAGTGGAGAACAGGGGCAGGGAATGAAGGACGGAGGCAGTGGTGAACAAGGCAGGGAGTGAAGGATGGAGGCAGTGGTGAACAGGGACAGGGAATGAGGATGGAGGTAGTGGTGAACAGGGCAGTGAGTGAAGGATGGAGGCAGTGGTGAACAGGGAATGAAGGATGGAGGCAGTGGTGAACAGGGACAGGTAATGAAGGATGGAGGCAGTGGTGAACAGGGACAGGGAATGAAGGACGGAGGCAGTGGTGAACAGGGAATGAAGGACGGAGGCAGTGGTGAACAGGGGCAGTGAGTGAAGGATGGAGGCAGTGGTGAACAGGGAATGAAGGATGGAGGCAGTGGTGAACAGGGAATGAAGGATGGAGGCAGTGGTGAACAGGGAATGAAGGATGGAGGCAGTGGTGAACAGGGGCAGTGAGTGAAGGATGGAGGCAGTGGTGAACAGGGAATGAAGGATGGAGGCAGTGGTGAACAGGGACAGGTAATGAAGGATGGAGGCAGTGGTGAACAGGGACAGGGAATGAAGGACGGAGGCAGTGGTGAACAGGGAATGAAGGACGGAGGCAGTGGTGAACAGGGACAGGTAATGAAGGATGGAGGCAGTGGTGAACAGGGGCAGGAAATGAAGGATGGAGGCAGTGGTGAACAGGGACAGGGAATGAAGGACGGAGGCAGTGGTGAACAGGGAATGAAGGACGGAGGCAGTGGTGAACAGGGACAGGTAATGAAGGATGGAGGCAGTGGTGAACAGGGACAGGGAATGAAGGACGGAGGCAGTGGTGAACAGGGACAGGGAATGAAGGACGAGGCAGTGGTGAGCAGGGACAGGGAATGAAGGACAGAGGCAGTGGTGAACAGGGAATGAAGGACAGAGGCAGTGGTGATCAGGGAATGAAGGACAGAGGCAGTGGTGAGCAGGGACAGGGAATGAAGGATGGAGGTAGTGGTGAACAGGGAATGAAGGACAGAGGCAGTGGTGAACAGGGGATGAAGGACAGAGGCAGTGGTGAACAGGGGACATGGAATGAAGGATGGAGGTAGTGGTGAACAGGGGCAGGGAATGAAGGATGGAGGTAGTGGTGAACAGGGGCAGGGAATGAAGGACGGAGGCAGTGGTGAACAGGGACAGGGAATGAAGGACGGAGGCAGTGGTGAACAGGGACAGGGGAAGGAAGGATGGAGGTAGTGGTGAACAGGGGCAGGGAATGAAGGACGGAGGCAGTGGTGAACAGGGAATGAAGGACGGAGGTAGTGGTGAACAGGGGCAGGGAATGAAGGACGGAGGCAGTGG
Organism: Conus betulinus; assembly: GCA_016801955.1. Classification (NCBI taxonomy): domain Eukaryota; kingdom Metazoa; phylum Mollusca; class Gastropoda; order Neogastropoda; family Conidae; genus Conus; species Conus betulinus. The sequence goes on from JADBJO010004838.1 coordinate 112,095, forward strand.
TGAACAGGGAATGAAGGACAGAGGCAGTGGTGAACAGGGAATGAAGGACGGAGGCAGTGGTGAACAGGGGCAGGGAATGAAGGACAGAGGCAGTGGTGAACAGGGAATGAAGGAGAGAGGCAGTGGTGAACAGGGAATGAAGGACGGAGGCAGTGGTGAACAGGGGCAGGGAATGAAGGACAGAGGCAGTGGTGAAAGGGAATGAAGGACGGAGGCAGTGGTGAACAGGGAATGAAGGACAGAGGCAGTGGTGAACAGGGAATGAGGACAGGAGGCAGTGGTGAACAGGGAATGAATGGACAGAGGCAGTGGTGAACAGGGAATGAAGGACGGAGGCAGTGGTGAACAGGTAATGAAGGACGGAGGCAGTGGTGAACAGGGAATGAAGGACAGAGGCAGTGGTGACAGGGAATGAAGGAAGGAGACAGGCAGTGGTGAACAGGGGCAGGGAATGAAGGACGGAGGCAGTGGTGAACAGGGAATGAAGGACGGAGGCAGTGGTGAACAGGGAATGAAGGACGGAGGCAGTGGTGAACAGGGAATGAAGGACGGAGGCAGTGGTGAACAGGCAATGAAGGACGGAGGCAGTGGTGAACAGGGAATGAAGGACAGAGGCAGTGGTGAACAGGGAATGAAGGACAGAGGCAGTGGTGAACAGGGAATGAAGGACAGAGGCAGTGGTGAACAGGGAATGAAGGACAGAGGCAGTGGTGAACAGGGAATGAAGGACGGAGGCAGTGGTGAACAGGGAATGAAGGACAGAGGCAGTGGTGAACAGGGAATGAAGGACGGAGGCAGTGGTGAACAGGGAATGAAGGACAGAGGCAGTGGTGAACAGGGAATGAAGGACAGAGGCAGTGGTGAACAGGGAATGAAGGACAGAGGCAGTGGTGAACAGGGAATGAAGGACAGAGGCAGTGGTGAACAGGGAATGAAGGACGGAGGCAGTGGTGAACAGGGAATGAAGGACAGAGGCAGTGGTGAACAGGGAATGAAGGACAGAGGCAGTGGTGAACAGGAATGAAGGACAGAGGCAGTGGTGAACAGGGAATGAAGGACAGAGGCAGTGGTGAACAGGGAATGAAGGACAGAGGCAGTGGTGAACAGGGAATGAAGGACAGAGGCAGTGGTGAACAGGGAATGAAGGACAGAGGCAGTGGTGAACAGGAATGAAGGACAGAGGCAGTGGTGAACAGGAATGAATGAAGGACAGGGAGAGCAGTGGTGAACATGAACAGGGAATGAAGGACAGAGGCAGTGGTGAACAGGGAATGAAGGACAGAGGCAGTGGTGAACAGGGAATGAAGGACAGAGGCAGTGGTGGTGAACAGGGAATGAAGGACTGAGGCAGTGGTGAACAGGGAATGAAGGAGAGCAGTGGTGAACAGGGAATGAAGGACAGAGGCAGTGGTGAACAGGAATGAAGGACAGAGGCAGTGGTGAACAGGGAATGAAGGACAGAGGCAGTGGTGAACAGGGAATGAAGGACAGAGGCAGTGGTGAGATGGAATGAAGGACAGAGGCAGTGTGGTGAACAGGGAATGAAGGACAGAGGCAGTGGTGAACAGGAATGAAGGACAGAGGCAGTGGTGAACAGGGAATGAAGGACGGAGGCAGTGGTGAACAGGAATGAAGGACAGAGGGAGTGGTGAACAGGGAATGAAGGACAGAGGCAGTGGTGAACAGGAATGAAGGACAGAGGGAGTGGTGAACAGAATGAAGGACGGAGGCAGTGGTGAACAGGAATGAAGGACAGAGGGAGTGGTGAACAGGGAATGAAGGACGGAGGCAGTGGTGAACAGGAATGAAGGACAGAGGGAGTGGTGAACAGGGAATGAAGGACGGAGGCAGTGGTGAACAGGAATGAAGGACAGAGGGAGTGGTGAACAGGAATGAAGGACGGAGGCAGTGGTGAAGATGGAATGAAGGACAGAGGCAGTGGTGGGAGCGTGGAGTGGGAAGAGTGGACAGTGAAGGGGCGTAATGCGCTCTGTAAGCTACGTCTCTTCACACCACCTGCACATCATCACACCATCTTCTCATGCTTGTACCGACACAGCATGAACACAATTTTCTGCAAAGCAGCCGGCAAAAAACAAAACACACACACACACACACACACACACACACACACACACACACACAAACCCACACCAAACCAAACCAAACCAAACCAAAAATTGGGAACAGGTGTTTGAATATTCTTTAAGGAGGTGGAGGGGGGTGGAGGAAGGGGGGGGGGGGGGGGGGGGGGGGGGGGGACAGACTTACGTCGGAGTCTCTTTCTTCTTCTTCTTCTTCTGCTCTTCTTCTTCTTTCTTTTCTTTCTTTTTTCTTCTTCTTCTTCTTCTTGTTCTTGTTCTTCTTCTTCTTCTTCTTTCCTTCTTCATTTTCTTATTTCAAGGTACAAGTGACGCTCGCCTGTATACAGATTGACACTTCTCCAGCCTGTCTTCAACAGACACAGCTGATGACAGGAAGACAGTGAGCTCTCTCTCTTTCTCGAGACAATGAGACACACAAACACTTAAACAAAGGCACACGCCACAGAAAGAATATGCAAAAGATTTAAAACAGACAGGACAGAGACCCCAGAAGAGGAGACACGGACAGACATGATGTTCCTAGACAGGCTGAGACTCGGACAACAGAGGCTGCAGTGTCTTAAAAATGGACAGGGTGTGATTCAGTAACACACACACACACACACACACACACACACACACACACACACACACACACACACACACACACACATACACACACACACACACACACACACACACACACACACACACACACACACCCATAGTATGTCCAGATGGGAGACATGAATAGACTTGTGATTATCTTGAGTGTGTGTGTGTGTGTGTGTGTGTGTGTGTGTGTGTGTGTGTGTGTGTGTGTGTGTGTGTGTGTGTGTGTGTGTGTGTGTGTGTGTGTGTGTGTGTGTGTGTGTGTGTGTGTGTGTGTGTGTGTGTGCGTGTGTGTGCGTGCGTGCGTGCGTGCATGCGCGTGTGTGTGTGCGTGCGTGCGTGTGTGTTTTTTTTTTCTGTCCTTCCACATTGACGCCTTTCGCAAATTTGTTTGGAGACCTCTGTTTTTTTTTTTCCCCCAGCAGATTCTTAAATACATCCTTTACGTGGACGCGGGGGTGTCCAGTACTAACTGGAACGCATTCTGTGGCTTTACTAGGTACTACAACAGGTACCAAGTTCGTTGAACTTTTTACAACGTATACACATCAGAATACCATGACATGAAATGATTATGGGAACCACAAGAAACAAGCAAATCGGGATTGACAGAGTGGCCTTTATTACCAATCAAGGATGACTGTTTCCTTGTCATGTTAAACCTATTTCATTGATACTCACAATTCAATATTACACTTTGTCATGTAAATTGTACAGTGACCAGCAACTATGTCTATTTATATTTATGATAATAATGGATGACAAGGTGAGAAGTTTAACAGAGAGAGAGAGAGAGAGAGAGAGAGAGAGAGAGAGAGAGAGAGAGAGAGAGAGAGAGAGAGAGAGAGAGAGAGAGGTAGTGTGTAAGTGGAGGAGGGATGGGAGAGAGAATTAGAGTTGGGGATAGGCGGTTTTACACACTACGTTACGTGATCAGTTGGTAGGTTACATTCAAAGTATGGGTTTACAGACGATTTTGTAAATGGATATAATTCAATTTAATCGAATAATCAATCACATTCCTAAAATGTTTATGTAAATGTTTCTTCAAATGTGTTTAGAACTGGTGGATGTGAGTTCCAGACATGGTCCAGAGTACGCTAGACTTGTGTTTTAAAAAGGGCATTGATATAACATGGCACGGTGCCATCGAAATTTTAAAGATAAATGATGCCTTGTTGAATTCAGATTGTTTACTCATACAAACACCTTGCCAGATTCAAATCTCTGATTATACACACATGCCAAAAGTACCAGCTTCTAGAGATTAAGCTTACAACTGGCTCCTCTCAGCCTAAAACTTCATAAGAATGGCACTTTTATCGAACAGGTAGATGAGCATCGTGATTTAGGGGTAACGATAGATACAGAATTTAAATGATAATTTCATCTCAATTAGTCACGCAAGAGATCATCTCCCCCCCCCCCCCCCCCCCCCCCCCCCCCCCCCCCCCCCCCCCCCCCCCCCCCCTTTAAAAAACACTATGTCAACACTGCTGCCCTTACAACTTTTCTTCAACGAACACATAATGTCACATCAATTACACTAAAACAGTATGGATGGGGGTAGTGATGTACACAAAGAAGACGGTAATTTTTATCATAGTCGTGCTGCAAAGCTACGGTCTTCCCTGCAGACCTCAAACAACAGATAAAAGAATTAAAAGCACTAAATGTAATTCCACGGAACATGATTCCACTGAGTAACAATCTGAATTCAGAAAGGCATTATTGATATTTTAGAATTTCAACAGATATCATGCCATGTTTTCTATCAAGCCCTTTGAAAAACAACTCTAGCTTACTCTGGACCATATTACGGGGAACTCGCATCGACCAAGCCTACCAAATATGTTAAAACATTTCAAGGAACATTTACAAACTTTGCATGAATGTCTAAATAATTTCGAGTATTCGATGAAAATAATTCACGTCCATACAAAGTCGACTGCAAACGCATACATTGAATGCAGACTGAAAATGTAACCGACTGCGTCATACCACACATCCCACCTTCCTATTGTCTCTCTCCCCATCCCTCTTCACTCTCCCTACCTACTATACAATCCTCCTCTCTCTCTCTCTCTCTCTCTCTCTCTCTCTCTCTCTCTCTTCCAGTCAGTTTGACTACCATATGTCATTAAAACACAGTTACGATGAACATAGTCTGCTGGTCACTGTGGTAAAATTTACATGAAATCGGCGCGTTGTTGTTATATTTTTCATTGTCAGTATGAATGATATATGTTGACCTTAACAAGGCGAAGGTGTAAATTGTCGTCCTCGAGAGTTGTCTTGAAGACCACTCAGTCAATCCTGATTCGCTTGTCTCTTTTTCTTCGAATTCCCTTAGCCACTTCCTGTCTCTGTATTATGGTGTCTATGTGGTGGTGTTACGTTGTAAAGCTCGTTTTATTACGATTGGCACAAGACAGGTGTCACTGGAAAGCACCACCGCGTCTGTCTAATGGATGTATTCACATAACTTGCCAGAAACGTGGTCTGCACACATACCTTGCAAAGGGGTAAATGTCAAGAGGAAATGGAGACGTCCATCATAGTGTAGGTATCCATTTTTTGGTGTTCATATACATATACTGTGCTCAGCACTAATACATTAAATATTGTTATTGATAAATCTAATTCCGCATTATATCAAGAGCAATAACATTGCGTTGAAAAGCTCGATTTAAGGTCAAGTAGCATAATCAAACTCTTAGAACACACTGTAAAGGCTTAGAACCATGTAAAGCAACTTTATACGTACTTATGTTGCACGCAATTTATTTATAAATTGTAGCTTCAGAAGCCGAAAACGAATAATATGCTAACCTGTCTCTCACATTTTAATCAATCTTCAAATTTCCAAATAGTTGCACAATGCTAACATTTTTTTTGCCAAAATTATTTCAAAATATTAATTTATTTGTATTAAAAAAAAGTCCATGATCATAAACAAAAAATGTCCATACACGTTTACTACATTTTGAAATACTTAATTCACCATACCGTTCGTCTGATCATTGAGAATAAAAGTGCGACTAAGAAACGGTTCATGGGAATAAAATCAGATAACAAAGGAGTCTGTGAAGAAACTGGAAATTACTTCCCTTTGCAAACTCAAAGCTAATTCTTGACTGCGGGCACACACGCACACACACACACACACACACACACACAGCGTCTTGGCGTAGCAGCGTCGGACGCCGAGAGACAGGCGGGGAGATCTCTCTGGAAGAGCTTCAAGGTGAAAAATCAAGGTCGAGTGGTACAGAATTCCCTCTCTTCGGCCGTAGTCAGCGAAGACCACGGGATAGAAACCGTGCCTGACCCCCCCCCCCCCCCTTGTGTACCCCCCCCCCCCCCCTACCCGCTTTCCCCCCCCCCACCCCCCCCCCCATGACCCCCCCCGCCACCCCACCCCCCCCCGCCCCCCCCCCCACGGACCTCAGACCCTGACCCCCCCCCCTTCCCCCCCCCCCCCACCCCCTGATTACCCCACCCCCCCCACACCCCCCCCCCCCCCACCCCCCACCCCCCCCCCCCCACCCCCCCGTACCCCCCCCCCCCCCCCCCCCCCCCCCCACCCCCCCCCCCCCCCCCCCCCCCTTCCCTTCCCCCAATAGTCCTTGGGAAAGGCCCCCCCCCCCCTCCCACCCCCACCCCCCCCCCCCACCCCCCCCCCAACCCCCCCCCCCCCCCCCCCCCCCATTGACTGACCACCCCCCCCCCCCCCCCCCCCCCTCCCCCCCCTCCCCCGGCCCCCCCCCCGACGTCCCCTGACCCCACCCCACCCCCCCTCCCCCCCCCACCCCCCCCCCCTCCCGACCCCCCCCCCCTCCCCCCCCCCCCCCCCCCCCCCCCCCCCCACGCGCCCGCCCGCGTGGCTCCCCCCCCCCCCCCCCCCCCCCTCCAAGGCCTCCCCCCTCCCCTGCTCCCTTTTCCCCTCCCCCGTCCCCCCCCCCCGCCCTCCCCCTAATCCCCCCCCCCTCCCCCCGGCGGGGAGGCCTGAACACCCCAACCGCACAAGCACCCACCCCGGATAAGAATGAGTGAAGAAAACAAATTACAAATCCCAACCCAAGCTCACCCTCAGCACCACCGCCCGCCCCCATTCTCTCACCCGGCACGGCAGAATGCAGGCCGAAATCCCCTGATGGGTTGCCTGTCGATCTCCCTGAGACTGAAGCCCCACCCCCCCCAACACAAGCACACCCACCCGCGCACTCCCCCACACTCACACAACCCTGCAACAGTAGAATGAAAGAAAGAAAGTTATGTGTGACTGTTTGTTCGATGGTCAATCTTTTTTAATCAGTGCCAGATCTTTTTTCACGCTAAAACAGAGAGAGAGAGAGAGAGAGGAGAGAGAGAGAGAGAGATGAGAAGAGCAGAGAGACCCCCGAGAGAGAGAGAGAGAGAGAGAGAGTCTATTGGTCAAATAACAACCCAAACAACCCTATGATGCGGGACATAACCCACTGTATATTCAGGCTGGACACACTATAATAGCATTAATGATCCCCTTTTAGCTGTCAAAGGGAGAATACAAAAATCACAATAAGGAAAACTGGGACTAAAATGCTGTTGGCCGCCAGGCATTTCCAATGTCGCATCTGATGGGTGCCTGGCGATTGTTTTTTTCACTGATTTCTTTTCTTTTTCTTTTTAATCAGTTTTTTTCACACACACTTTGTTTTTTTTTTTCCTCTTTTCCCCCTATGATTCTTTATAATGAAAAAAAAAAAAATAAAAAAAATCTTTTTTATTTTTAATAATTTTAAAAGTGACAGAGTTTTTACGCTTTTTTTTTTTTTTTTTTTTTTTTTTTCTTGTTCGCTTAATTATATTTTTTGGTTTCAGAGAGAGTGTCTATTGGTTTTTTTTTTTTTTCATCAGTTTATTCAGTGTCGGCATCTTTAGTTTATTCCATGATTGATTGTGTAATGACAAAAGGTCCGTCAAGTAACTAAGCAAAGGGAGGGTTGTGTGAACGCTTATTCGTCAATACTTAAATCGGCTGACTTACAGAATTTCCATTGCACAAGGATTTTTGAACTGTTTTTAATCAGTTTGTGCACTTCGCGGCGAGCTCCCAAAGACAAATTTATTCCAGAAAAAGGTGCAATATTCTAGTTTTTGTATCGGGAAAGAAAAGGTCTGTTAGTAACGACGGACCATATATCTTTTGTCTACCCACAGCTTTTTTTTGCTTTATCACAGCTTAGATCAATGTGCCATCTTTACAACATTCCATGATTTGTTGGATGTAAATGACAGGTCATGGATAGGTAAAATATAACTCAGGGGGTGTGACGAGATTCAGTCATCACTTAATCTGGTCTTTAAAGATTTACATGCACCAAGGATATTTTGAACTGTTTTTATTTTTGCACTTCGCGCAGCCACAGAACATTTTATTCCAGAAAGGTGCAATTCTGCCTGTATAGGGAAAAAAGAGTGTTTAGTACGACCATATTCTTTAATCTACTCAGTTTTTGCTTTATCACAGCTTGATAGTTTAATCGACCTGCAATTAATTCCTTGATCAGGTGGGAAACTCCTTCACCTGTAATTTTTCCTGCTTCAAAGTTGCTTTGTATTCTGGGTACTCCAGCCTTATCTATTATGAATATTTCGGAATTCCTTGCACTAATGCCAGTTTCTCTTTTAGGGAAGACGCTTTTTAGTCAGCTCTGATTGCCTTTTCAAACATGGACATACCAGATATTACTGTATTCCATAAGTGGTTCCATTCGTCCCTAGTACAAATTCCGTAAAGTTTCCTTGTCAGTGAATGAAAAGGGTTCTTATATATTACACCAAGTATCTTATTGATTTGTTAACTACATTATGAATATGATGATCAAAGTTCAAACCTGTATCAAATGTGACTCCTATTTATCTCTATATGGTAAGTGCCAATATGCACTGCTTTAAAATTTGGTAGCACAGATATACAAATATCAGGTATCTGGCCATTTGACCAGAGAAATCGAAATCGTTTTGGTAATAGTATACAATTACGTGATGATTACTGTATAAGATACTTTCATAACAGCAGCAAAATATTTTTCAAAAAAAACTATTTGTTACCCAGAGACAAGTCGTTTTAAAAAATGTAAATAGAACTGGGTGTGACATCAGCACTCGTGAGTAAAGCGTCTCCATCTCTGACTCACAAACGGGAGATAACGCACAAAAGCTTTTTTCTGTATAAGTGTTTTGGATCATTCTGATGACAGTGACTATCAAAAACCAAAATGTGAGACATAATTATAGTGAGACTCCATTAGTAAAAACGAAAGTAGTTGATCGTTTATAGTTTGAGGGGGGGGCAGACGTCATCTTCAACGTTAGAGAGGTCTCCCCCTGAATCTGCAGCGGGAGATAACTCCAAAACCCTCCCAAACTTCTAATTTGGGGCTACAGCTGCTTGCGATCACTGCAATAGACGAGCACATGATTCGTGTGGTTAGGCCTAGACTGGATACCGCGCGCTCTCTTGGTCTACAGTGTTACGGGGGTGTGACTGAATGGGTATTCAGGCCAGCCAACCAGGGACAGTATAGACGTATAAGGAGGAAAGCACACTCACTCGCTGGCGGGCCGTGACGAACACGAAGGCAAAAGGTACAATTGACCTCAGGAATTCAGTGCTAAATCCCGGCGGCGGCATGGCAGAAAACGGTGGCGACAGATACAAGTTTTACAAAGTTGTCCTCACGGGAGGTTAGTCCAACTCCGTATTGTGTGTGCATGACATTTGTTTCTGTGTTGTTGTTTTCTTTTAGAGGTGCCGCACAGTAAACTGATTTGTGCAAAGGTAAACACACAGGTTACGCGCGTTATTTCGTCTGCTGCTACTGCTAGTGTTGGAGCTCTGGACTAGTGCGCGCCACAGTCACAGTGGTTACATTATTAATTGATCTGCCAAGGCAGTAACATTTTGCACGGATAGTAGCGTAGGCTCGATAGCTTTTTGCTTGCTGAATGGTTTTATATTCCAAACTGAACACATATTATTCTGATGATAAGTCACATCTGATCAATGCATTGTCCTGGTCAAGTTGTTCAACTGAATTAGTTACACTTGCAGATAACACAAAGTAACACTATCAGTTTCTTGACCAGTCAGTTCTTGATAGTATAGTGTTCATGCGTTCACTGTTTTGTAGGCACAGTTGTTCCAGGTGTTCACAGCAGTATAAAAAAAAAAAGAAGTATGCAAGTAAGTTGATGATGGTAAAGTTCCATTTGGAGTGGGGTTAATGCCAGAAGAGATATTTAACTTGGAGAACACCAATGTCCCCTCAGCCTATACAGTACTCTATGCCAGGTAGTTTTAGGTCACTGTTGATAGTCAAGGCCTTTCACTCTTTTGATATTTCAATCAGACATCTCATGAACATTTTCTACATAAATCTTAAATAAATGTCAGCGAACCACCCGAGAGAAACGAGTCACAAGACAAAACACACAACGCATTTCGACCTCTTAGGTCTTCTTCAGGTGAAACAAAAATGAATGAAATAACGAAAATTCACTTAGCTTTGATCGCTTCGGATTGTTTCAGGCATTTTCGTTATTTTATTCGTTTTCGTTATTTTATTTGTTTTTGTTTCAACTGAAGAAGACCTAAGAGGTCGAAATGCGTTGTGTTTTGTCTTGTGACTCGTTTGTCCCATGTTTCTCTGGGCGGTTCGCTGACATTTATTTAAGATTTGTTTAGATTTCCACCTGCAGTTGTCTCACTTTGCAACTAGATCTTTTCTATATAATTTACAATTGTATGTTTCCTATTTCAGTAAGCCCAGAACCAATTTATTTTTTCATATTCTATTTTTTTTAAAAAAGCCTACTAGAGGCTTATTCTTATGTACCTAGCCTACTAGAGGCTTATTCTTATGTACCTTATTGGCAGTGTAATGGGATATATCATAACCAACTAGCCTGTTAACTTGCCCCCCTATGCTGTTGATCATGGTGCGTTGATCGAAGTTCAGTGTATTATAAATGACCACGCTCAAGTCCCTCTGTAGACCATGTCCACTCAGAAATGAAAAACTTGCGTTATTAAAAAAAAAATCTTAAGTAAAATGTTAGCGAACCACCAAGAGAAACATGGACAAACGAGTCACAAGACAAAACACGACACGTTTCGACCTCTTAGGTCTTCTTCAGGCAAGACACAAACAAATAGGACAATGAAAATGAACAAATTTGTCACTCAGCTTATATCTCTTCAGCGCAAGGTAGGCAGGCAGGCATTGAATGAAAACGTTGGGTTATTTTTGCCCACAAACAAAACCTCCATTTGAGCTGCTGTTTGTCAGTCTTCAATCAATTTTCTTCCATAATTTGTTGACACCATTAGTAAAAGCTGCACTGCAACTGAGTCATCTCCAAATATCTTTACCAGATATTGAGATAGTCCTCCACCCTTGGCATGTCACACTGGTTAATATCAGTACCAGGGCCATCTTCACTACCATGAGGCATTCCACTGGTAATAGGCTAATCATCAGAGCACACATCATCACTAGTATTGACAGGGGAATGTGGTCTGGGGCAGGACATCTGCAGTGCGTAAGCGCGTCGGACTGATTCAGTCAAGGAGAGGTCCAAGGTCCAGTTACTAATACATCAGATGTAATCACTCACACTCTGCGGATAGACATAGAGACATGATCAGAGCAGACATGTGTGTTGATCATTTCATGGAGATCGTCTGATCAAGCAATCATGGCTGCAGCCTGTCTTTGAGGTCATCTTTTCACTAGCACTAGTAGCAGCTTGTTGTGCCACTTTGGAGCGCACATCTTGAAACTCAAACACAACATGTAAGTTGTTCTACCATTTGAGAGTATTTTGCTGGGATATAACTCCTATAGTATTGATTTGTGCAGCCTTCTTTTGTGCTTCATTCAGCCTCAACTGTTCAACTTTAGATGATTTGCTATCTTCCCTCTCTGTCAATGCAGGATGCATGTGTGCATGGTGGGGATGATATTTGTGTGCACACGCTTCACACCATCAGCGTCCTATTTAAATGTACACAGTTAGTCAAGTGTCCTATTTCTTCAGAGGAACTTGGGAAATTAGTCCCATTGAGAAAGTTTATTTATTAAAGGCATCAACCATGTTGATAAATAAAGTAATCACCCTATAGTACTTGATATACCGTGCCCTTGATGTTGTCTAACCCCTTACACCAGTCTTCTATGGGGAACGTTGCAAATCAAAGCTTTCTTAGGATCCAGATTATTGCCGTTAACTGATTCAATGCTACCAAGGATACCCACCTTATCATGTAACATGCAGAATAATCTGGTGACACAAGATCTGCCTGTACATTTGAACAACGGTAGAATTCTAGACCCTGAGTAATAGAAGTTATGCCAAGTGTTTGTATAGTGCATCCTTTACAGTGTTCACAAACATGTACGTATACGCATGTATGCAGTGCTGGTAAGGTCAACCAGGCAACATTTACCTGGATGGTCATGTCACCTTTTGGTTTGACCTATGCCCTTTATCAGGCCTTCGAGCCCCACAGATTTACAAGAGTATAATGATGTATACTAAAAATAAAAGCCCAAATATATTGACTTCTCTTAGATTTTAATATCACTCTTTCTCTTCCTTACTCTACCTCCTCCTCTCCTCTCTCTCTCTCTCGCTTTCTCACTTTCTTTCTTGCTCTTTCTCACTTTCTCTCTCTCTTGCTGTCTGTCTCTCTTCTCTCTCTCTCTCTCTCTGCATGTATGTCTCCCCTTCTCTCTCTCTCTCTCTCTCTCTGTCTCCCCTTCCTCTCTCTCTCTCTCTGAACATTGAGACATTTTCATTTGTATGTATACATGATCTGTTACTGTTTGCATTAGAACCCATTACTTTTTCCTGCTAGTCTCAATCACAGTGCCATTGATGCCTGCAGTCTATGTCTAGTCAATATTCATCCTATTCCATGGCAAGTTAATTTATCATAGAGGTGCTGAGACGCAAACAACAATCTTTCTATGAAACTAGTACTCGGCCTGTTTATTGCAGTATGTCAGCAAGCAGTTTGGAGTGCTTAGCAGTGTGCATCTCCTCTGCAAGAATCTTATTGTATTTCTGGTGCTTTTGTGTTTCCATAACGACAGAATGCTGACATGGGTTTCAGGATCTGTCATGTGAAAATCATGTCTTGTTGAAGTTGCTTCTATATATATGCAATACAACAAGTTTCAGCTATGAGAAGACCACAGAGATGGGAAACAATCCCACACCATACTTTTACCCATCAGACTGGGCCAGAATCCTGGACCATCGGATTGTGACTGTCGAGTGTCAAAGTCCAATATCCTGTCCACATGCTGTATCTGTCAAGTTACTTGCTACACTAAGTGACCTTAAGTCAGGAGGCTAAAGTCTCTGTGTGCGACTGGGAACAGTGAGATAGGTGGACACTAAATGAGCTTAAGTCAGGAGGCTGAAGTCTCTGTGTGGGACGGGGGGGTCAGTGAGATAGGTGGAGGATGAAAAGACCCTGATGGATGACACTAAACATGGTGAGGTTGGAGAGTGATAAATAACCGACAGCTGTTTGACGGAAGATCTGTCATGACCAGTACTTAAAAACCCTTTTTTTCACATTTCCGTTCCCCACCAGCCTCTGTCATATATCTTATTGATTGAGAAGCCCCCACCACCGCTCACAGGCATTATGATGATGATTTTTTTTTATGCTGGTCATTAGTCATGCAGCTAGAGTTCTGATGCGCAAGTCTGTCAGTGGCTGGCATTTCTAGGCGTGCTGACCTTTGTGATGGGGCTTTGTTGTGAGCTGCCGTGCTGATGCCTCGGTGGACAAACCGGACGATGGAGGGTCACTGAAACAAAACTGGCTGCCTGGCTATTATGACATGCATGAGTCTACCTAATAATGGCTGGTGCTTTCACAGACCGTTGCCTGTTTTGGTGGGCATGACGTTTCTGCTGGTTGTCACGACACATTGTGCACCATCCGTGTACACAGACCTCAGCCTTGAGGGAGACCTGAACCAGGGCTGTGACAACTCATTCGCACACATTCCATTCTAAGTCTGAAGTTATAGCAGTAATTTTATGTTTTGTTCTGTTCATATTTAATTTTGTTTTGCTGTAAAGATTGAATACTTGTGTAAGATCCTGGTTCCCACAGGTGATTTAGATCTTGTTTTCGTCTGTCCATGTTTAATTTTGTTTCGCTGTAAAATTTTGATACTTGTGTCTGTTCGTGTTTAGTTTTTTTGTTTTGCTGTAACATATCAATACTTGTGTTATGTGTTGGATTCCATGTGTGAATTTGATCAAGATTTCATTAATGAAACAGATGTTATTGAAGAGAATCTGTAATAGAACTAAAACACCATTTCTGTTTAACTAATTTATTAGGGTTTTATGCATGATCATTGTGATGTGTTTGTACGGTAGCTATGAAGATGGGCAAGACAGCACTACAGGTTATTTAAACATTGTGCTGCACACAGCATGTTCTATGTGTCACCCCTTATTACCCCCATCCCCACTCCAGCTCCAGCCCCCTTTAAGCCCCTCAACCCTCACCACTCCACCCCCTCTACAAACTGCGAACACAAAAGTCTGCAATGTTGAATGCATGGCGCATTTGAAGGAAGGAAAGGGAGGCAAATGGAGAGGGGAGGGGTGGTTTGGGGGGTGGGGGGGTGGTTTGGGGTGGCGTAAATGTAGATATTATTCAGTTTTGTTTCTACACTTCTTTCTTTCTATCCTACTTCAGGATAAATGACCAGTTTTTTGCAAACTGATATTTGTTTGTTTCTTACGGCATGTTTAAGCTTGGTGCACTTTTCCAAGTAGTGTGTCACTTGCACACACGTATATTTTCTCTTGGTAAATGATACTATGTTCCATTGCAAATTACTCGGTACTTTACAGCTTTCTTAGTGAATTAATGGTCATTGTGGCTTAATTCCATATAACAGACTGGCAGGGCAGTGATGGCAGCTTTATTGCTGTGGCATCTGGTCTCTAGCAGTAGAGAGTCGGACAGGTGTCGCTTGCACCATGTTCTCACTTATCAACAATTGAAGCATGTTCCACTTCCAGCCCTTCTGGCGAGAACACTGTATTGAAATTGAGCTGGCCTCCTTTGTGCTTGTGTGTGTGTTAGTGTGTGTGTTAGTGTGTGTGCGTGTGTGTTGTTGTGTGTGTGTGTATGTGTAGTATTATATTCGTTAGTGTGCAATGTGTGTGTGTGTGTGTGTGTGTGTGTGTGTGTGTGTGTGTGTGTACAAGTACATATGAAATAAATATTTTAGAATGTTGTTGTGTTCTACTAGTTAATTCTGTTAAGATCTTTATTCATCTGTTATTTTCAGGCAGTGTGTGTGTGTGTGTGTGTGTGTGTGTGTGTGTGTGTGTGTGTGTGTGTGTGTGCTCGCATGAATGAGAGTGTCTGTGCCTGCATGTGTGTGTGCAGTGCAAATGGAAAAACAGTGTTTTTTTTTTTTTTTTTTAACTGAAGATGAAAGGGTAATATATATTACCATGTTACTTTGCAAGCACCATACATCAACAGTCCATGGTTAGGGGTGTGTGTGTGTGTGTGTGTGTGTGTGTGTGTGTGTGTGTGTGTGTGTGTGTGTGCACTGAACAATACATCTGTCATTCTTCTCATGTATTTTGTGTACATTTGTGTGTGTGTG
>JADBJO010004838.1:130000-183876 GCA_016801955.1 Conus betulinus
CACAGTGCAAAGAATGCAATGTTTATGGATTTGGTGGTGCTGTCTTTACTGCCGAATGCATGGTGCAAAGAACGCAGTGTTTATGGATTTGATGGTGCTGTATTACTGCTGCTCGCACCATGCAAAGAATGCAAGGTTTATGGATTTGGTTATGCTGTATTACTGTCGATTGCATGGTGCAAAGAATGCAATGTTTATGGATTTGGTGAGCTGTCTTTACTGCCGATCGCACGGTGCAGAGATGAATGCAGTGTTTACAGATTTGGTGGTGCTGTCTTACTGCCGATCGCACAGTGCAAAGAATGCAATGTTTACGGATTTAGTGGTGCTGTCTTGCAGCCGATCGCACAGCGCAAAGAATGCAATGTTTACGGATTTGGTGGTACTGTCTTACTGCCGATCGCACAGTGTAAAGAATGCAGTGTTTACGGATTTGGTGGTACTGTCTTACTGCCGATCGCACAGTGTAAAGAATGCAGTGTTTACGGATTTGGTGGTACTGTCTTACTGCCGATCGCACAGTGTAAAGAATGCAGTGTTTACGGATTTGGTGGTACTGTCTTACTGCCGATCGCACAGTGTAAAGAATGCAATGTTTATGGAGCCGGCACATGCAGAAAAAAAGCAAAGGTCTGAGTCCATGGTTACAGTTTAGGCCCAAAACGCTGTGTTTTCTCTCTTACGCTCAAAGCTGCCCCTGGCTTTTGTCAGAAGTTCAGCCAGTACTAAAACATGTTCATTGCACAGTCCAGTCCTTGACCCATATCGTGCCCGACTCTGAGGTAGATATATCAAGTGTGTCTCCAAAGGGACTCTACTCTATTCTTCATGGAAACCTGGAGGCAAGTCTGGTCAGGTGTTTTGTTTAGAAATCGATCAAAAGCTGACGATTTGTGACTTGGAATGAACTTTGGTTTTGTGGACAGACACTGTCTGCCAACATCTGATGTTCCACAAGATTTATGAGAGGGGGAAGGACTGATTTCCATTTTGGCACTGTTGCTACAGTGTGGGGTGTGATGCGCCATTTTAACATTCCATGCGAAAATATGGCGGACGAGCTAGTAGTCTGAGCATGTCCTGATGGGAGATATAGAAAACAGAGCTGTGGTTGGATTATCTTTGTTCGTGGGAGGATGGCTGGGTGGGGAGGGTGGGTGGCTGGATGTGTGCATGTGAGCGCACATGTGTGTGTGTGTGTGTGTGTGTGTGTGTGTGTGTGTGTGTGTGTGTGCAGGTGAAACCAAGTATAAGAGCAGATGTAACATACATCAGCAACCGACATGATATTAAATCAAATGCTGAAATAGATGAAAGTGCATTGGATACATAAAGGTGGATAACTGCGTTTCGTTTCTCAGGAAGAGTGTTATATATGTGACACCACAGTTGCCCAAATGTTACCAGCTTGTGACAGAGGCAGTAAGAAACAGAAACTCTGACGTCGTAAAAATCATGAACAATAATCCATAATAAAAATCAGGAACGATAACCCATGTGGTCACAGTGCTGGACTCTCACAGGTGGGTCACAGGGCTGTTGAGCCTGGGCTGTGGCTTCTTGAGTGAAAGGGATGAGCAGAAGATTGATTCAGGATTATCATATGTCAAGGCCTCCACTGGCTGTGTACGCAGTCGCCTGACCTACAGAAGTGACTTCCAAAGGAGGGGGGCCGGAATAGCTCAGTTGGTAGAGCGCCGGACTCGTGATCCTGGGGTTGCGGATTTGAATTTCGGTACAAGGGGATTTTTCCCTCAGAGTTAACATTGGTTCTGACTCCATTCCCCATAGTCCTTCAAATGAGACTGACTATAAACAGGTTCCGTGTGTGAACGCATGCAAAACATCTTGCACACATGTAAAATTCCGTCACCAACTTTCGGAGAGAGAAAGCCAGTTTGGCCGTTGGTATGGATGACACATTACATACAGCATGCACCTTCCACGAAGATGGAGTATGGCTGCCTTAATGGCTGGATAAAAAACGGTCATACACACACAAAACTCCACTGCCTGTCTATGCAGGCAGTGTCCGCAAGAGCATCAGCCTGCATACGCAGAAAGAAAGAACTTCCAAAGGGTCATCGTCGATACCAATGCTCTTTCTTTTTTGGCTCTTGAGTCAGTTCATTGCTCCTGAAAGTTTGTTTTTTGTTTCGTAAAATGGAAGAAGATTTTCCATTTTAAAAACAGTGTGGTTGGAAATTTATATGGGTTTCTTTTTTGTAAAATTCTGTCCAGTTGAATGAATACATTCTCTATAAAGGGTGTCCTGTTCTTCTTAATGAATTCATGCGTGCCTTAGTGTCATCATGTGTGTGTGTGTGTGTGTGTGTGTGTGTGTGTGTGTGTGTGTGTTCTATTATGTATGTGTGTGAGCGCAAGTGCACACGTGTGTGCATGTGTATGAGAGAGAGAGAGAGAGAGAACATGCAGTCAAAAAGTGTTTCATAATTTTTGTTTTATAATTTTGTTTTATTTTTAAAGAGAAGTTTGAAATGAAGAAAGAACAATTCCAGCAGAAAATATTGCAACATAAATGCACTCCTATCTGTGGTTCCCTAAACAACATAAACTAGAGTATGAGATGGCTGTCCTGGGGAGTTATCTATGTAAGAGGTACCTCTTTTGAATTTAGCGTTAGGAAATCTCACAGAATGATTAACAGGCTCGTGGTTCCAACTTTGATCTGCTGTGCTTATGAGCGTTGCAGAAACTCACAGTCAAGTGACTGCCGTTTTTCAGTTTTTTAGAGCCCACTGGCACTTGAAGCTTTGAAATGGCATTTTGTTCTGTTGGGTCATCAGCAAATGACCTCATGAAACAGCTCAGGATTTCTGGTAAGAAGAGGACCAGAATCCTGAAGGCAATAGCAGAGGCAGCTGGAAAGAGTTCTAGCTGGATCTGGTCAAGGAGGAACAAAAATGAACTTCATAAGGCTTTAAGTTGCCCAACTTAGAACAGGTGTCCCGTTTTTCAGTGGGGTAAGATGTCCATCTAAAACGGCAGGCCTCAAGATGCCCACCCATCTGAAAGTTGTGGGTTCGAATCCTGGCAGCTTCACGAAGAACAAAAGTTTTCAGTAGAAGGGCATCAGGGAATCATGACCTGGATGCGGCCTGGCTCGCTTAATTTAAGTGTAAGGAGCTCAGGGCCGAAACACTTGTCAGAAGGAGGAGGGGTTGGGGGGAGGGGGGGGTCTTCTCTGAAGACCTTCTGCTGTCAGGCTGTCCCTAGAGTTTCTTCCCACTGTGCACCAGGACACACAAGATGCGCATCAGTGAGAGACTGGGTACATGCAGATCTCTTATGAAAATACTGAATCTTCCACTCGGAGGCACTGAGATTTACATGTGAAGCTTTGAACAGCTTGGTGCTGTCATCCACGGTGCTGACCTGGTAACTGGAAAAAAGGACATCAGAGATATAAAGTTTCAGCAGATGTGATTTTTGAGTTTGAGAAAAGTTTTTTTTTTTTTTTTTCCTACGCATGTAATCTGAGATTTTCATTTATGTAGATCAGGTTTAAAGCTATTTTTAGCATGTTAGGAATGAACTAGTCGGTTCTTCTTCTCCTTCTCCTCCTCCTTTTTTTTTTTTTTTTTTTTTTTTTTTTTTTTGAGAGATGCCTGTAACAATTTTATTTATGACTAGCAACCTTATAAGACCCTTGTGATCATATGGGCTGTGTACCTCTCAGAATGATGCAGACAGTGGTTTGGACCGTAAAGTGAACTCAGGTCACATGACTGAATGAGAGACGAGTACTTTCCTGAGGGGGCTAAAGCAACTGCCCCTACTTTTTTTTTGCAGATCTAGCACACCTGTTCCTAAAGTGGCTAGCAAAAAAAAAAAAAACAACAAAAAACAAGCAAAAAAAAATGCCAGAGCTGATTGTACCATCTACAGGAAATCAGTTATTTGAAAATCAATGGTGAACAGATTGATTTCAAATCAGGAACATCTGGACATGATTTGCTTTTTTTTGGAGAACGTTGGTCCTGTTTTCGCAGGCCTGAACTGGGAAGTAGTAGACTCCAGCTCAGGCCTGTCAAACCTGTGTACATGCCAAAGTAAATTTGTTCACCCCACACCACCCCCACACATTCCCCCTTGTCAGTTACTTTTTTGTTGGTGCCGAGACCCACCGCCACACCAGTTACTTTTTGTTGGCCCCAACCCCCCTACACCTCTTAACCCAAGACCCCCCCCCCAACCCCCCCCTCCTACCTCCCCTCCCTCCACAGCCACTTTCCTCAGCCCCACCCCTCCTATGTCCTACTTTCCTCACCCGCCTTCTCCTACTTCCTCCCCCTGCCCCACTGCCCCTCCCCAACCACAGCCCCCTACTTTCCCTTCCCTTCCCTCCGGCCACCTCCCCCCCCCCACCCACCCCCAGTGTGGTGATTGTGTGTTGAAGGGCCATCTGGATAGATGTGGTGTGGAGTGTGTTTTGCCTATTCATGATGCCTGCCTGTGGATGATGAGTGTGTGTGTTTTGCTTATTCATGATGCCTGTAGAGTGTGTTTTGCTTATTCATGATGCCTGTGGAGTGTTTTGATTATTCATGATGCCTGTGGAGTGTGTTTTGCTTATTCATGGTGCCTGTGGAGTGTGTTTTTATAAATTCTTGATGCCTGTGGAGTGTGTTTTGCTTATTCATGATGCCTGTGGAGTGTGTTTTGTTTATAAATTCATGATGCCTGTGGAGTGTGTTTTGCTTATTCATGATGCCTGTGGAGTGTGTTTTTATATAAATAATGATGCCTGTGGGTGTGTGTTTTGCTTATTCATGATGCCTGTGGAGTGTGTTTTTGCTTATTCATGATGCCTGTCTTATTTGCAGCTTGTTTTCTGCTAGTCATGTTCCGGATGTTTGTTGTTTGTTTTTTTTTTGCAGAGTTCGGTAATGTTGTATGCCATTGAAAATGTATTTATCATGCTGATGTGAAAATTCTTTTTATCTGTTGTCTTTTTTTTTGTTGTTGTTATTTTTATGATGTTTTGAAATGTGATTTTTAGTGTGCTTGCAAATTTGTTCTTTATTGATTGCAGGTGTTCAGGGCCCCCGAGTCTGCTCACATTTACATGGGGTATGAAGAGTTTGGTCAAGTGTGTGTGTGTGTGTGCGTGTGTGTGTGTGTGTGTGTGTGTGTGTGTGTGTGTGAGTGTGTGTGTGTGTGTGTGTGTGTGTGTGTGTGTGTGTGTGTGCAGTGTGTGTGTCTGTGCTGTGATGCGTGAGTGAGTGTGTGTGTGTGTGTGTGTGTGTGTGTGTGTGTGTGTGTATGTGCGCATGTGTGTGCGTGCCTGTATGTGTGCGATGTAGATGGTAGAATATTCATGGCTCGGCACGCTCTTACTTCATTGACTTTGACGTCTGTTTGTGTCCTAGTCATGACTGTACCTGACATTTGGCTACAACTGGTGTGGGTTGAGTAGTTTTTCATGGTGCTCTTTCACCAGCATTCTGTTTTATTCTCTCAAACTGATCACCATGAAGAAGGGATGCGTATGGGACTGCCAGTGGGGAGTACACTGACATACCAGAGTGCAGTGATCAACAGAGAGTCATTGTGTGAGCAAGACGCACAATAAAGATGTATTGCACTGTCAGTGCAGATGTTAATTGAGAGTAAACTGAATAACCAACGTATAAGCTATTTTTATAGCATGCCCTAATTAAAAAAAAAAAAAAAAGAAGATGTAACAGAAACAAGGCATATAGAACCACAGAACATGACAGAGAAAAATATGAGAAAAAAATGATTAGCTGAAAAGAAAAAAAAAAAAGGAAAAAAAAAAAAAAGGGGGGGGGGGGGGGGGGGGGGGGGGGAGAGCATTCACAATTCATGCACTTTCATATTGATATATAAACATAAACACTAACAGAGAGAAAGGAGAGAGAGAGAATTGGGGAACAGGGTAGTAGGTCAGGTATTCTTTTCGAATCTGTTCTGCCACATAGCACTACAAAAAGACAACAACAACAACAAAAAGAGAGAGAGAGAGAGAGAAAGAAAAAACGAAGAAGAAGAACAGGAGGTAGAAAGAGGAACTATTCACCTTTAGTTTTCTGAAAGATAACAAATTATGTTTTCTTTTCTGAGACACTCTTGGGTTTCTTTTTTATTTTTCTCACAAGAATATGTATTTGAAGAGAAGAGTGCGATTCAAAGTGGTGTAACAAACAAACAACAACGAAGCGATCATCATCATATATATTATTGTTTGCCTGTCTAATAGTGATGCAAAGTGGGCTGTTGCTTGCATGGTGAATCCAAAGGAATGGAAATAAAGTAATTTGTATACAGGAAGTAATAATATCAATGATAATAATGAATACTTAAATAGTGTCTGTTCTCGGCTAGAGACCGAGCTGTAAGCGCTTTACAATCCACACTCATTTACACAACGGGCTGCCTACCTGGGTAGTGCCGACTGAAGAGCTGCCTGCTGGCACTTCATTCAGTCATTTGTCATTTGACATATCAGTCTCCATTCATGGCATTTGTTGTTATAATCTGAACACTAATTCATGAATGTTCACAGAAGGCGAGCACTATGAAAGTGAAATGCCAACTTGTGTATGAGCAGACATGTATCACTCATGCAAATACGCGTTTAAGCAATCACGTACTCCGACACGTGTGGTCATGTTCGCACATGCACATACATATGCGCACGTGTGTGCATTCACATATGCACATGTGAACTCACACACATATACACACACATGCGCACACATGCGAGCGCTCATACACACACACACACACACACACACACACACACACACACACACACACACACACACACACACACACACACACACTCACACACACTCACACATATAAACACACACACATACACAACACACACACACACACACACACACACACACACACACACACACACACACACACACACACACACACACACACACACACACACATGCACATTATATGTTGCAGGACAGAATAGAAACCAGTGACAATGATCAGCAGTAAAAGAGCAAGCACATCATCAATAATTAGAAAGACTTGCCCTAATTTTGCTGCCTATCTCGGTGTAAAATCACACATCAACACATATATATATATATATATATATATATATATATATATATGTAATGTTGTTGCCTGGCAGAATGGAAACACTGTGACTTGATCAGTAGTAAGAGCAAGTAAATCATTGGTAATTCAACAATGCTGGTCTTGCTGCTTCTCTCGGTGCGGAACTTTTGTGTGTGTGTGTGT
This sequence comes from Conus betulinus, assembly GCA_016801955.1. Classification (NCBI taxonomy): domain Eukaryota; kingdom Metazoa; phylum Mollusca; class Gastropoda; order Neogastropoda; family Conidae; genus Conus; species Conus betulinus. The sequence goes on from JADBJO010004838.1 coordinate 137,255, forward strand.
GTGTGTGTGTGTGTGTGTGTGGAGAGAAAGGAATGGGGTAGATCAAGGGGAGGGATTGTGTTTTCCCCTTTCTGTAATATTGCGTTAGCACTGATACCGCATTTCTCATTTTCTTTTTTTTTCTTTCTTTTTTTTTTTTTTACACCACGTTTTGTTTGTTTTCAGACATAAGTGCTCCATTGTACTTTTGTTCATGTTGATAAAACATGTGGCAAATACACAAGAGAATAATTGTAACGAAGAGATGGTCAGGTGTTCTTTTCTTTCATCACCAGAATGTGCTGTTTGACATTGTAGCATGAATATAATTCCCTTGTCATTGTTTAACCAGTATGAATTAGCTGGGAAACAAGGTGTGTGAGTGACGCTGTCAAGGTTGGGAACACTGCCACATGTTATGTGCCGGCCACATGCGATTCGTGACATGACAATGTCCGACGTTTGACGTGTTTATAACGGTGGCCCAGATGACGGCTGACGGTGTCCGGGTTCATAATTTCCTGTGGCGCAGTAACCTCCCTTTCTCAACGTGCTGAGACATTAGATTATGTTTCTCAGTTCCTGTTGTGGTGGGATCGCTTATGAATTTTTTTATTTTTGTGTGCTCGGTTTTAGCTTTCCCCCTCCTCCTCCTCATTCTCCCCCACGCCCTCCCCTCCTCCTCCTCTCCCTCCCACCGTTTCCGTCATGCTTTTCCCTCCTTTCCCCCATCCTCCATCCCCCCCCCCTCCTTTTTCGTTTTCCTCCCCATCCGTCTTCTCTCCCCTTTTCGTTGGGAGGTGTGTGTGTGTGTGTGTGTGTGTACAGGCAGTGATGTTGTCAGTACATTGTTTCAGAGGTGGAGTGAGATTCACAGATCTGACACCAGAAGAAGGTAGGACAAGAGACAAGTAGCCAGTCTTTTTTTTTTTTTTTTTCTTTTTTTTTTAATCAGTTAATTTTCTTTCTGTTTTTTTCTTTTTTTGTTTTTTTTCTTTTCTTAACTGTATTTGTGTACTTTTTTTTTCTTGTAAGCAAATAAATTCTGATTTTACTTTTCTTTCTTTCTTCGTCTTATTTTATTTTACTTTTTATTTGTAGTTATTTAGGGATCATTCTTCTTTTATTTGTAAACTACTGTCTCCTGAAGTGCCGTTCCACATAGTTATTTTTCGTAAACATAACTACCCTCACACATACATATACAGGTGCATGCATGCATGCATGCATATACATAAGTGTGCATGCTCTTACATATACACAGCCACAGTTGATGCATGTGCATACATATGGGCATCATTCTCTAAAAGGCAAGTCACTTAAAGAGAAAGTCACGTCAAGCTGTGCAAAGTCATAGCGTCCAAATTAGACAACATGTGTCTAATAGGCCACAGCAAACTGCCAGTTAGACAAGAAATATTTTCAAAAGTGTTCTACCACCAAGAAAGGAAATGGGCCTCCCTGTAAAAACACTAAACTATGTTCCCTTTTCACATTGCTGAATGTACGAGTGTTTTCAAAGACTGGTGCAGCAACCCGGGAAAAAGCCTACCAAAGCATCCATGTATGGTTAACATTGAGTACATGCCGCTCCTACTTTTTCACACCCTTTTCCCGCCCTATCCTCCTTTCTCCCTGTCTGATGTGCACACTTGCGTACACTGAGACATGTGCGCACACTCTCTTACACCTGCACATACATGGACACTTACACACAGACACACACACAGACAGACATCATGCATTCGTGTGCTTATGCATGTGTGTGTGGGTGTGCGCAGATGTGCGTGTGTGCCTCACACACACACATGATGTACGCACACAGGCACACGCAAACATCTATATGCCTGTATGCGCACACACACAACACACTACATTCCGTCTCTTTGCAAACACACATACACATACACTGCACACACGCACGCATGCGCACACACACACACACACACACACACACACACACACACACACACACACACACACACACACACACACACACACATGCAACACACACACACTCAAACCCTACAAATTCCTGTCACTTGTTTCTGTTAGTCACACACACACACACACACACACACACACGCGCACACACATGCACACACACACACACACACGGGCGCGCACACACACACACACACACACACACACACACACACATGTGCACACGCAACACACTACATCCCTTCTCTTCGCAAACACACATACACACACTGGCACACATGCATACATTCACAAGCGAGTGGGTACACACACACACACACACACACACACACACACACACACACACACACACACACACACACACACACACACACACACACACACACACACACACACACACACACAACACACACACACACACACACACTGCTAATTCCTGTCGCTTGTTTCTGTCAGTCTCTGTCTTTGTTTTTTTTATGTGTGAGTTTGTTTATTTATAAGAGTATGCAGATGTGCCTGTGTGTGCATGTGTGTGTGTGTGTGTGTGTGTGTGTGTGTGTGTGGTATGAATATACATATATGTGGGCTGTATGTCGGTGTAGATGTATGTGCACTTGTGAACTTCAGATTCTGAGAACCCTGCATATAACATAGCTGTGTGCCCATCCGAACCCTACAACAGTGAGGACCAAATTGAGGAGCCCTTTTTTTTAATGTATTAAAACGTTAAAAGTTCCATTAGGGGCAGTAAATGAAAGATTCACCCAAGTCTGGAACAAAGATTGATGGAAGGCGTAGCCTATCCCCTCGTCCTGCCACAGTGAACTGAAGTGAATCAGGTCCCTGTCTACTGCAGAACAGACAGACAGGCTTCTCAGGCCATAACAATCCCCACCCTAGGAGTGGTTCAAACTCGCAACCACAGCCCTGCAGGCAAATGCTGTAACCATTTGACTGTGGGCCCCTTTTGTATAGTAGGGTCTAAAAGGGCGGAAACATAAACAGAAGACTACTGTCCTGTTATTGTGCTGTTCAGTTGCATATCTGGTTCAGTATGTGACTGGAGACACACATTTTTGCTCCTTGTCTTCCTCCTTCTCTGAATGATGAAATTATGGCACATGCGCCCACGCACACACATGGGCCCATGCCCACACATCATATACACTCATGTACATTCACTACACACACATTTAAAAAAAACCCAAAAAAAAACCATGGTAGGTAGGCACTCAAGGTCTGACCAGCGCATTGGGCTAATGCATAGGTCAGACATCTGCTACGTCGTAGCTATGAGACCCTCTTCTTAAATTCTCTCATCTTAGTCATTAATTCATTTATCCATCAGCTTAAAATCATGTGTAGTGTGGTCTCAAAACTTAGCGGATGTGGTGTAGTAGTATATGGACTAGTCCGCACGCAGTGACGCCTCATTGATGAAACTGCAACTGATGAAATAATTGCGGTTCATTGCCTGTGATAGTGTTTCCATGGCTCATGAAGGTCCGCTATGATAGCGCTTTGCTTCGATTTTGAAAACAAGAGCTTCATCCTGACTTGTTTTTTGAAGACAAGAGTGTTCTTCTAGACTTGGTTTTATATCATATTGATGATGATGAAATCTGTCACCAACCATATTGATGATGACGAAATCTGTCACCTACCATATTGATGATGATGAAATTGTCACCTACCATATTGATGATGATGAAACTTGCCACCTGCCATATTGATGATGATGAAACTTGTCACCTACCATATTGATGATGATGAAAACTGTCACCTACCACATTGATGATGAAAACTGTCGCCTGTCTTTACTGTGTAATTGCTATCGTCTCCCTGCCTTTCAGTTCGCAAACATGATTATGTGAAGTTACCCTACTTGTTTAATGATTATGTGTGTTCTGCTTGTTTCAGTTTATCTTGATGATTGTGTCTGTCATATCAGTGGTGTTTTCATTTCAGGTCAACAAAATAATTCAGTGTCTGTCTTCTGTGATTAAACTTATGCATATGATTTATCATTCATTCAGGATTTGAGTTTGTGAAGATCAGTCAGACTGTCTTTTCATTAAAGTTTGAATTCCTGAAGATACTTCAGAGTGCCTTTTGCCAGTGCTTTTAGCTCGTGTAGAAGATCTTTCAGTATGTCTTTCACCAATGTTTTAGATCAGATCACAGGAGGATTCAGTATGTTGCAAGTGTTTAAACTCATGAAGATAATGCAGTGTGTGTCTATCAACAGTGTTTGAGTTCATAAGAAAGATTTTGTCGTGAGCTAGGGAGTTGGTAAGGATAATTCAGCATGTATGTAATGAGCGTTTTGAGTTCATAAGGATATTCAGTGTGTATGTAATGACTGCTTTGAGTTCATGAGGATAACTCCGTGTGTGTGTATGTACTGAGTAGTTCAGTTCATAAGGATAATTCAGCGTGTGTACGTGGTGTGTGTTTTTGAGTTTATGAAGGATAATTCAGCATGTATATAATGAGCGTTAGAGTTCATGGAGGATAATTCGGCATGCATATAGTGAATACTTGTGTTCATGAAGGTGGTTCAGTGTGTCTGCCCAAAGTCTTGCCGTCGATGAAGACAGTTGTCTGTCCCTGCAGTGTTTCAGTTCCAGGAGAACGTCATCAGGACCATGGTCCAGATCGAGGACACCTATCATGATCTGGCGGAGCATCGCCGACAGAACGTGCTGCTCATCTGTGATCGGGGGGTCATGGACGGCTCGGCCTGTGAGTCGTTAGGACGCTAGCTGAGGACTGCGACTTAGCTGCCCTTAGATCTCTAGTAGAAGAAGTACATGCTTTGCGTTGAGATGATGTGAATTTAGCAATTATTCATCCCTCACCTACCTCTCTCTCTCTCTCTCTCTCTCTCTCTCTCTGGATCTGCACTTTGGCGGTGGTGGGTCTGGGGACCGTGGATCCCGGGGGGGGGGGGGGGGGGGGGGGGTCGGGGGGGGGGATGTCCAGGTGTGTGTGGTGTTTTGGGGGGTGGGGTGACTTGGGGGTGGGGGGTGTGTGTGTGTGTGTGGGGGGGGGGTGTTGGGGGTGGAGTGGGGGGGGGTGTCCGGGTGTGTGTGGTGTTTTTTTTTTTGGGGGGGGGGGGGGGGAGGGAGGGGATGAGTTGGGGGGGTGTAGGGGGTGTGATCGGAATGAAGAGGCCAAGGTTGTGCGGCGGTGTCTTAAATTGGAAGTTGTTCTTTCTTTTTGGGGCTGACTGTGTTGTTATGGGGGGGTGGGGGGGGGGGGGGGGGGGGGTAGGGTTTTGTTCTTTGGGATGCGGTCACTCACATGGGGGAGGGTGACCTTCTTTGGAGAAGACAAGTTTCCCTTCCTGTTGTCCGCCGCCTCCCGGGGCTCCTGTCCCCCACCCCCCTCTCCCCCACCTTGTCCCCCCCTTTTCCCCCCTTCCCCCACCTGACGCTTCCCTCTCCCCCCACCCCATTACATATGGTGATGCACACTCACACGCACATTGATTTTTCATCTGTTCTCATTCATACACCCAGTCACACCCACGTGCCAATGCATGGGCTTATCAGTGCGCTTATGTACGCACCCATAGTCGCACACACATTGTCATCGTCATCATTGCACCCATGGAACTTTGCACCCATAGAACTTTGCACCGCACACACATTGTCATCGTCATCATGGAACTTAAACAAAGTGGATTTTTATGATAATGTTTTATTTTCATAGCACAGTGTCACTATCATGCGTAGCAGTCAAGCTAAAGAGAAAATAGAGCCGGGGTCCAGATTGCAGGATTTTACCACATTGAAAGAATAACTTTCTTCACTGATCACAAGCAATGAGTTTGAATTAGCCAGTGGAACTCTGCTGACAGACACTGACTATACAGGAACAGCATTAAACTGAAATTTCAGTGTGTCAATCTATTTTTGACAACTGAAGTTTGTATAGGCGACTGCCCTGTTGTTGTGGAAAAAGTGTGTGTGTCACATTCTGGACATGCTCGTCTCGTCATTTCATTGGAGAGGCAGGCAACTGGATCTCCAATTTTTTGACTGGTTAGGATGGAGAAAGCCGAGGAGTGTGTTTGTCTCAAGAGAAACCAGATAACCGCTGCTGTATTGTCTGTGAACGGCGTGCATGAGGAGTGCTTGCCCTTCAGCTTCGTGACTGTGTTGAAAAGGTTCAGCGCTTTAACCAGCCATAGGGGTCTTACACCTAAGTGCTTGTTGGAAGTAAAGGGTTTATTGGTGCTTATCAAGTAAACAAAGGTACGGATTAAGAGAAGGCATCCCATTTTAAATTCAGAAAAAAAGATAAATATGCGGATTAAGATAAAGCATCGCATTTATATTAAAAGAAAAATTGATAAAGAAATATACAGATTAGGATAAAGCATCACATTTTTATTGAAATGGTGACATGCGCTGTAACCAAACTTCTGTGGTTTGAAAACCTGGAAATCAAAAAACAAAAACAAACAAATTATTAAGGGTGGTAAGAAACTGTTTATTTGTTGTCACCATGAAACACTGGCTGTGACATTTTCTGTGGTTTCAAACTCTGTGTGCTTGGTTTTTTTTGTTTTGTTTTTTGTTTTTTTGCAAGTGGAGAGGGCTTCATGGGGCGGGGTGGAATTCTCCTTGTTTGAGAGAAGGTATAGAAACGCATACTTTGGATAAATAACTCTTGTTCCTTCCCCAGCCCCTCCTTCATTTATAGTCTGTGGTTTCTGTGTCTCATGGTGCTCAGGGGGTACTTATGATCAGTACTTTGTGTTTCCTGTTGACAGACTTGACCTCAGAAGCATGGGAGAAGATGAAGGCGAAGAACGAATGGCACGATGTGGACCTCAGGGACAAGCGCTACAATCAGATCATTCACATGGTGTCGGCAGCGCACGGCGCGGAGGCCTTTTACACCTTACAGGATCACCAGACACGGCACGAGGGACTGGAGACTGCCAGAGGTCTCGACGACATGACCGCTAATGTGAGGGCACTTTTATCACATAGTTGATGTGACAGCTAATGTGAGGGCACTTTTATCACATAGTTGATGTGACAGCTAATGTGAGGGCACTTTTATCACATAGTGATGTGACAGCTAATGTGAGAGCACTTATATCACATAGTTGATGCGACGCTAATGTGGGGAGCACTTTTATCACATAGTTGATACAACAGCTAATGTGAGAGCTCTTAATCACATAGTTGATATGACAGCTAATGTGCGAGCACTTTTATCACTTAGTTAATGTGACAGCTAATGTGAGAGCACTTTATCACATAGTTGATGTGACAGCGAATGTGAGAGCACTTTTATCACATAGTTGATAGTACAGCTAATGTGAGAGCACTGTTACCACATAGTTGATGTGACAGCTAATGTGAGACACTTTTATCACATAGTTGATGTGACAGCTAATGTGAGAGTGCTTTTATCACACGTAGTCGATGGGACAAGGGTTGGGAGTATGGAGCAGGGTGCATGCCTAGGATTTCTTTCAGAACATAAAACTGCATGTCAGTACTGTCACCACATCCAAATCAGTTTTTTACTAAATGAAAGATTGAATGTTTGCTGTGTTTGGTAAGGAATTGACTTTGCTGACCAAAGAAGACATTGAACTGCTTTATTTGGTAAGGAATTGACTGTGATGACCATAGAAAACATTGAACTGATTTATTTGGTAAGGAATTGTTACTTTTGACCAAAGAAGAAGACATTGAACTGCTTTATTAGGTAAAGAATTGACTTGATGACCAAAGAAGACATTGATCTGCTTTATTTGGTAAAGAATTGACTTTGTCAGACCAAAGAAGACATTGAACTGCTTTATTAGGTAAAGAATTGACTTGATGACCAAAGAAGACATTGAACTGCTGCTTTTGGTAAAGAATTGACTTTGATGACCAAATGAGACATTGAACTGCTTTATTTGGTAAAGAATTGACTTTGACGACAAACCAAGAAGACATTGAACTGCTTTGTTTAGTAAGGAATTGACTTCGACGACCAAAGAAGACATTGAACTGGTTACTTTGAAGAATTGACTTTGACAACCAAAGACCACATTGATCTGCTTTATTTGGTAAAGAATTGACTTCAACCACCAAAGAAGACATTGAACTGCTTTGTTTGGTAAGGAACTGACTGCGATGACCAAAGAAGACATTGAACTGCTTTATTTGGTAAAGAATTGACTTTGACAACCAAAGAAGACATTGATCTGCTTATTTGGTAAAGAATTGACTTTGACGACCAAAGAAGACATTGAACTGCTTTATTTGGTAAAGAATTGACTTTGACGACCAAAGAAGACATTGAACTGCTTTATTTGGTAAAGAATTGACTTTGACAACCAAATGAGACATTGAACTGCTTTATTTTGTAAAGAATTGACTTTGACAACCAAAGAAGACATTGAACTGCTTTATTTGGTAAAGAATTGACTTTGACAACCAAAGAACACATTGAACTGCTTTATTTGGTAAAGAATTGACTTTGACAACCAAAGAAGACATTGAACTGCTTCATTTGGAAAGAAATGGACTCTGGCAAAGGGACAGCCCTGAGATGGCCCCTCATGGTCAGCGGGGCTACAAGCAACATGAACTGATCTGTTAATCGACACATTCAGCGATGACATAGACGTCTGACATGGACGTTTTGACATCGATTTTTCCTAGATACCTCAGCCAAGGAGAGCTAAACTTCAAACAGAATACTTTTCATTCCAAGTTTTGTGTAAATGATCAATCCAGGGTTCAAGGGTCACTGCCTGCATTGTGGGTAGTTAACAGTAATTCAGTGGTAGACCAGGACTGTTGAGGCTGTGCTTGCAAATGGTGGAAGTTTTTTCTTCTCTTTGATGCAAGGTTTTGTCAGTTTATTTCCATTCGTTATTATCCCTTTCATCTTGCTTAGATGGGTTCCGGAAGATCAACAAACTTATGCATTTCGCTATACTGCACTGGAAGTGACTTGTGTGTGTGTGTGTGTGTGTGTGTGTGTGTGTGTGTGTGTGTGTGTGTGTGAAAATTAATGGTGGTTGTTCCTTGTCCCTCACCTCTTCCTCCTTTGTCCTCTCCAAATGAAAAAATAAATGCTGACAATGATGACAAACAACAGACTTAGTCTCAAGTGCTTGGAAAAGCATTGTTCCTTTAAAGGAACACTACTTATTCATTCACAATGATTTTATCAATTTATGCATTGGCAAGGATGGATTGCTGCCAAGAGAGATCAATTGTGTATGGCTGTGTGTGTGTTTAAGAATCTTTTTTTTTTTTTTTGCTTGTTTGTTTGTGCCATTGGTGTGAATGAGATTCTGTTTATCTGTGAGCTGGGAATCAAGGATTGAAATAAATGGATGGAAAAGAGAAAACCCAAGAGGAAAAAGAGAAAAATAGGAAAGAAAAAGGTTGATTTTGTATACGGGGAAATTTTTGCTTGATTTTTTGTCTGTGTAAAGATCAGCGATTATTAACAGTTTTTGCACTGCAGTAAAGAGGGACTGCCATTGAAGGGAACTGTAGCTGTAAGCTGGTTTTGTGTCGGTGATATGCCAGGGAATGTGTGTGGCAGGCATGGGTAGGCCACCCATTTTGACGTGGTGGACAACTCCACGGGATTTGAGGGCAAGATTGCCAGGAATGATTTCAGTGAGTTAACCTGCTCTGACTTGCCACTGGCAGGTTTTGTCTGTTTTTTGTGCTGTGTGTCATCACTTACCTCCCTTCTGTCTTTATTCTGTGAGCTGGCTTGCTCTCTTTTTCACATTGACCTATGTTATTTTTTTTCTTTCTGTATGTCAGTCTGTTTACCTCCCTTCCTGTCATGTACTTTGTTCTCATTTTTCTGTGTATTTTTCTTTGCTTTTTTTTTCTTTCTGTGAACTGTTTCCTTCTTTTTCTTCTGCATGATATTGTGATAATGACCAATTTTTTTTCTTCTGTATTTTGTCTGTATTGTGATTTTGTTGTTGTTTTTTTCTTACACTTGGGCACAGACATGCATGCACACACGCACACACACACAGCACATTTTAACTATGTTTTTTAATACACAAAGAGCCTGCAAAGGTTGTTAGGGGACGGATAATAGAGTAATTGAAAATCTGAATGCAACTCACACCAGAGCAACAACGACTCCAAACAAGTGTCTTTTTTCATCCACATTAGAAAGACATATACCAACAAAGATTTGAGAGAGAATTCTGAAGAAAAAAAAAACATGACAGAAGATGGAAAGACAATGTTAAAACAAAAACTGGAAGAACTTTAAGGAGAATATATAGACTGCCGCCAGTGTTGAACAGATTCTGCATTAGCCTTTCAATCCGGATTCACATTTCAGATCAGCACCAAAATTTGATGGATTCATCTTTGGGCCATATACCATCTCGCCTCTAAGTTTTTATGAGAATTAATGTAGTAGGTTTTTTTTTTTTTTTTCATTTTGTTGTTGTTGGCGTTGTTGTCATCTTGTGAAACAAATCCTTGATCTGCCTTTTCATTCAACTTGGTGTCTTTTGAGTCCAAACCAACATTTAATTGGTTTGTCCTTTGGCTGTGTTCAGTCTTTCCATAAGGTTTTGTTCAGAAATTTGTTATTTTATCAATAGACAAACAAACCAGCCAACTGATGTGGGAGAAAATAACATTGTCAGAGGTGAAATTGAAAATATCATGTTTCTTTCTGCTTTTCTTTTTTTTTTTCTTTTTGCTGGTGAAGACAGGCATGTGATAAAGCTCTGACAAGAAAAAAAAGAAGGAAAACAAACGAAAAAGTGCCGTATGAGGCAGCTAAGGTACAAAGCACATGCACACACTCCAAACAGTTTCCACTGCTTGCAATGATTGCAGTGTATAAAGCAGCTATAGTTACATAGATATGAATTAAATGGCATACAGTGATCATGCTAACAATTTTTTAAATTAATACGGCTAACTCACCACAGGCAAAAGGGTTTGCAAAACCAGACGGCTTGGTCATTGCCGTGGGTAAAGCTGCCTTGAACACATCAGCCCATTTGAACACAGCCAGCATCTGGTCAATTGAAAATGCGGTGGTCTCACCAGCTTCATTGGTATTTATAGCAGTCATTGTTTTTGTTGTCGTCACCAGTCTTATCCTTATCGCCATCTTCATCGTCATTATCAGGATCATAACTAAGTGCATCATTATATTCCTTCATCTGAACTGAATGTGATGGTTAACTTGCATAAGATTGAGAATCATGTGATGTTTGCAGATTGTATGTTCACGGATTGGCATGGAACTGGGCGACAGATTAGCGCCAAACAGCATCAAGAGAAAATACCTCGTTACCTACATTCCGTCTGACTCTGTGAGTGTCTATGCAGGGGAATTTTTTTTTAACCAGTCACTGCAGTTTCTTTTCTTATGCCTTGTTTTCTTATGTCTGTGTGAGAACAAAGCAAACCTCTTCATTCCGAGTATTCCTGACTCAGAGGGTCTTTGATTGTTTTGTTGTCTTTTTTTTTTTTAATCCATTTTCAGTGCCATCTCATTGGCATTTGATGTCAGGCCACTCGTTTCGATTTCTCCCTTACATACCCGCACCCAGGTACGTCCTGTTGCAGTCCCAGTATCAGTATCCTACAGAGAGCTCATGATGTTTATTCGTCATATAAGGGAGCCAAGTCTTTCCCATTGATGGTTGTGATGGGCGTTGTTTTTTGTTTTTGTTTCATGTTCAGTTTTTTTTGCATTTGTCTTTGGTTACCGCTGTTGTTTGCAGTTCATGTTGCTTTCTGGCTTTTTGTTTGTTTGTTTTTTTTTGACTACAACCTCTTGCCCACTTCATTGATCTCTTATCCCCCACCACCCTCCCTCCTCCCTCATGTGTGAAAAATATGTTTAAATGCTTGTGTTTGTTGTTTTCTGTCCTCCTTTCTTTCTTTTCATTCTTTCACAAGTTCATTGACAGAACTGGCCTCAAAGCTTTTCTGTATGGCTGCATTAGCGTCTACATTTTTTTTGTGTTTTGACCAAGGACTTACAGTTGTCTGTTGATTTACAAAAATTTTTTTTTTCTTTTTGGAGTTCGTCTGTCATATATGTTTGGTTACATTCATCTGGATGGTTGTGGCTGGGTGTCCTAATTGTATTGAGTTTGTTAGACTGGGGGCGTTGGCGACCCATACATGTTGGCAATCTGTGCTAGAAACTCTGAGGTGAAACTTGCAGTGCAGAATGGTTCGTCAGCCAGAGAGGAAGAAGGTGTTCACCTCCACCTCATCAGGTGTGTAACGCATGATTTCCATCTGATGGGTGAAGTGATGGACATGTGGTGAGACGACTGCGTGATGTGGTTTCAGGAGTTCCCCCATTTCCAGGAGTTCACGGTGGTTCACGACTACCTGGTGACCCCCAGCCGAAAGATGCAGGCCCGACTTCGTCGCCGTGGGCAGCAAGGTAACAACGCCTAGTCAGCATACTGCTGCCATGAAATTCTGCCAGCCTCTGTGTGTGTGTGTGTGTGTGTGTGTGTGCGCGTCTGTGTGTGTGTGTGTGTGTGTGTGTGTGTGTGTGTGTGTGTGTGTGTGTGTGTGTGTAGCAAGGGGAAGCAACTTTCGCTGATTGTGCCAGATAAGCTGTTTTGCTGCGAGAACTACTCCAAAATATGGGTCAGAAAAATACAAATTGAACTGTAATCATTCAGAGCATCTGAAGGTGAGATTTTGTGCTTCATATCATTACATTGATCCATGCTCAGGTGGTAAGGTGACTGTTACCTTCACTTGATCATCGGATGGTGTTCTTCATTCAGCAGGGAGTGATATAGACAAACAAAAACAAACAAAAAAAAAAACAAGATGCAAAGCATATAAACATACTCCCAGTTTATCTTGAATATGCATGACATATTCCATAAAGAGGAAAAACCATTTTGGCCTGTTATAGCCGTTTGTTACTGATAATGAACATGCCTACAAATTTTCAGAAAGATCGGCCAAGTACTTTCTGAGATATTCTATAAAGAAACAAAAACCGTTATGGTCGTTAGTAACGGCTATAATGGTAAAATAACACATCGGGCATCGTCCTTGACCCATAACGAACATACCTACAAATTTTCAGAAAGATCGGCCCAGTAGTTTTGTCTGGAGTGATGGAACAAATTTTGACCACGGATGGACAGACACACACACAGACAGCATTTCTTTGCTCTGCGAGTACAAAAACAAGAAGTAAAAAGGATGTTACTAAGTCTGAGTGGGTTTCTGTACTCTCAGCCCTGTACCAAAGCATTTCTTGCTTCGTTACCATCAATGGGTAAATTTACTCTTTAACTTCTGAACCCATTAAACTGATGAATGTACTTTTTTTTTTTTTTCCCCAATCATATTCACTCTCAACAGCACCATGAATTAAAACTGTACATATTGCTTAATGATCATTTTATAACTGGGCATCTATAATGTAGGAGTGGGTATCATGAGGTAAAATCCAAGGACCCTGTTGTGACTTTGGTGTCATTGTGATCCCTTCCTGTGCCCATGCAGTGGACGACGTACCTGACGCCGACTGATATTGTAACTCTTATTCAGTCCTTACATATCTAACTGACTTGAAGAAACAAAAAGGTAACGTTTGTTTTTTTTTTTTTTCTTATGATCTGGTGACTAGGTCCTGGAATGGGTGCTAGCTGTCGATTCTGCACTTTTTTTTTGTTAATATGTCATTGTTTTAAAATGTGAATTTGATGACCTAAAGCAAAAGTGTTTTATTCTGCTTTTTCATCTCATCTGAAAGTAATAAATTAAATGGAATTGTCATTTTTGTTGGCATGGCCTGATCTTATTCGCCTTGCGCAATGTTTAAAGTGATATGTGTTATTAACTGTTGTTTGTATTGTGTATTAGTCTTTTTTTTTTCGAGTGACAGATGTTTTTCTCTCTTTTCCTCATGAGGTTAGACAATGCTGTAATGACACTGAAATAGAAACTGGTTGTCAGTGTGACTGAGTCACTTGCATAGTAGAGAGTTGCCTTTCCCTCTTGAGTTTACGGACCCATAACCTATTGGTGATTGCATCTCATTGTTGAAGGGAACTGGACGTACACACACACCATACGTCGGCCTGAGATTGAAGATGAGAGCGTGGAGCTACGCATGCCTGTGTCTGAGAAGGACTATGAGGTGAGCGGGTCTGAAGAAGTGTACACACTGGGTGTGTGTAGAGCAGCAGCAGATCATGTGTTAGGTGTGGTTCATTATTGTGTTTGTTTCACTGGGTTCGCGTTTCTGCTTTTCGTTTATGTGATGAGGCTTATCAGTACACGTAACTGTTGAATGTGTTGTGCTGTATATTAAGAACACATTGATATCTTTTTTTTTTTCTCTCTTCTTCTTTTTAGCTTTTTTTTTTTTCTCGGTGGCATGATGACCATTTTTGTCATTTGAGCCCCACAGCAAACAACCATGTCCAGGTTCCTCCTGTTCCTGTCATAAGCCACAGTCCACAGGAAACAAACTGTACAGGGTAGATGCAAAGTGCAGCAATGTGCTGTGCTCCCCCTTTTCCTGAGAAATGTGTGAATTAGAGACCACAAGAAGAAGAAGAAAAAATTCAGAGAAAAGAGCTCATGGGAGAAGAAAAAATGGGTGGCAGTGAAATCCACCGAGCTGGTCACCGTTTTGATGCATTGGCAGACAACGCTGACATCATGAAATCTCATGTGGAGTTCTTCGGGGGGAGAGCAGGTAGTCGCCATGTTGTCTGTCTACTTGAGGTAAAACGATGCCCCACTCTGACATTGCACGTCAACAAGATCACTGCTTCTTTTTCTTTGTTTTTTTCTTTTTTTGACAGCAAGTTTCAAAGGAGAGGGTGAGGGAGAGACTCCCTCCCCACTCTCGTCTCCAGTCCCCCTTTTCCCCTCCACTTAGATTTTCAGCTGTCTTTGTGTTTTCTCAGAGTATAAAAGGACCCTGCACTGCCGCTGAGTCACTTCTGTGATGTTCAGTGCTGCCTGATGTGTTGCTGATCTATGGGACTGTTCATGTTGGTCGACCCTCAGTGTCACAGGTTCTCTTGGCCCAGAAAAATATGAAGTGCAGTACTGCAAACAAAAGGAGGTCATTATGCTAGCGTTGGCTGTATTTGCTTTTGTCATAATGTATGTTGGTGTCTTAATGCTTGTTCTGGCAGTTATATTGCTATATTTTTGTCTTTGCTCTCGCTCTGGCTGTTGTTGACTGTCGATGTGTTTGACACGGAGCAGCTGGCTCTCTGTCACAGCCTGGTCCTACCTACCTCCAGGATGTCAGAGTTTAGCTACCATGTCATTGGTTGATTATTGGTTTTGTTGTTTGTTGCTTTTTTTTTCAGAAAGGGCCCCTTCTTTTGGATGGGACTGTTTTGGTGTGTTTGTTTGTTATGTGGGTGTAGCAACCATGGGAAGAGGGAGAGGGGATGGGGTACCCTGCATGCAGAGCAAGGCTGCAGACGTGAAAAGCATTAAGTGGCATTTTCATGACAGTTGTTGTGGAAAGGTGTTAAAGCAGACAACTCACTTTTCTAGGAAAGCAAGAGAATTTGGGTGCATGGTTTGTGTCTGGCATGGGGGGGGGGGGGGGTCCTTTTTTTTTCCCCTCTCCTGTTGATCAGGAGGAGTTGTCAGAGGGATGGTCTTTCTATCCCGTGATGAACCAAGTGTTCCTGTGTGCAGCATGCACAGGGAAATGAACCCTTGGCGGCAGGACAGTTATCCTAGACTGAACTCTTTAGACTTTTCTTCTTCTTCTTCTGCTTATGCAGGCTGACACTCTTGCGGACACCCCGTGTATAGGGAGTGGAGTTCTATGTGTATGACCGTTTTTTATCTGGCCATTAAGGCAGCCATACTCCGACTTCGGGGAAGGTGCATGCTATATGTAATGTGCCATCCATACCAATGGCCAAACTGGCCTTCTCTTCCAAAAGCTGGTGGTGGGATTTTACATGTGTGCAAGATGTTATGCGTGTGTTCACACACAGAACCTCGGTTTATAGTCTCATCGGAAGGACTGTATGGGAAATGTAGTTGGAACCAATGTTAACTCTAAGGGAAAAATCCCCCTGTACTGAAATGGCCTGGCAGAGATTCGAACCCAACCCCAAGATTACGAGTTTGGCGCTCTACCACTGAGCTATTCCGGCCCACAAACTCTTTAGACAAATCTGCTTTGATGAGTAAACAGTTATATACATGGACAGGAGGAAAAAAAACAGAAAGCAGGTGGTTCCATGCAATGGTCATTGACTTCCAGGGGAGAGCTGCCCAGTTTTTCCTTTTTTATTCTTTTTTTTTTCCCATACTTTCCTGATGGATTTTGTTCCCATTTCTCTTGAATTTTGTTGTTGCCTGTCCTGATCAACTAGAGCAATGTTTTGGCTGAGGAGGACGGGAGGCACTGGTTCCGACAGGTTTTTTTTTTTTTTTCTTTTTGTTAATTTGTTTTAGTTAGAAAATTCTTTTCAGTCAGAGAAGTTTGCTGTGAGAACAAAATTATATCAAGAACACAGTACAGTGCAAAAGTGCTGTTGACCGCCAAGAAGAATGAGAAAGATCCAGCAAAGAGTATACATCGTCCACTTGACCATCACAATCAACATGCTGGTGTCTGTGGCAAGATGGAGTGGTTTTGAGGAGAAGGGAGGGGGGGGGGGGGGGGGGGGCAGGGGGGGGGGGGGGGGGGGGGGGGGAATCAGGGAGGGAGGGGATGTGTGTATAAAAATAAAGCAGACAAAATGAAAGGGAAAGACTGAACACAGCCTAAAGTCCTGTAACAACAGCAGATGTAACCTTTGTGATTTCTGTCTGCCAGCTACTACATTTCTGTCTCATCCCAAGGAGCTGGCTGACCCTTGTGTGTTGTGATATGAAAGTGACAGGGATGTCAACCGTCCTCTATTGTGGTGATTGTGATTGTCTTTTTTTTTTTCTTCTTTTTTTTTTTCATGATTGATTTGAGCTGAAAAAGACCATGTTGCTCTGTAAAAGTATCCAAACCCAGGCAGGCAATATCATCAGTTGGACGTATTCCTAAACCGTTATATTTTCACAAGTTCACAATTCCACTCTTCAAATTTTTGGCCATGTGGCCTTTTTCAAGAGAGAAAAAAAAAACCCAACCTCTCGTAATGTCCATCTTTTTTCTCTTGGAAAAAAGGCCACGTGGCTGAAAATTTGAAGAGTGGAATTGTGATCTTGTGTACTGTTTTCTTCCCTTTGGAGGACTACTACTTTTGTTTCTGATCGCTATATTTTCATTTTGATCGAAGGAAAAGAAGCAGACGTATGTATTTGGAATGTGTGAAATGCATGGAAAGCAAGAACAGCATGGAAAATGAAGATGGAAGGGAAAAAAGCAGGGATAAAAACAGTATAAAACAGCTCTGCCTGCATACTCATGTATTTTTGTATGGACATTCAGTATTAACTTCTCTTCACTTTCCTTCCCAGCCATTTTTCCTTCCTTGTCTGAAGACCTGTGGGATGTCATGGTGGCATTTTTTTTTTTCCTTAGGGAGATGGTAGCCCTGAACTGGACCCAAAATAAATTGTGAAATAAAAAAAAATGATTACACTGGGAGAGAAAGATTAGTTTTTAAAACAGATTCTCTTGCTTAAGAAGGTTGAGAAGCACTTCATGGAGCAAAGAGTGTTGTTGTGATTGTTCTTGTTGTCATGTTGATGTTATTATCATTATGTTGTCATGACGATGGTGGTTGTTACTGCAGATTCTTCTGCCTCGGAAGGATGACAAGTACCTCTTAGTGTACAGCGTGTTGTTGTATGATTGTTGTTATTACGTTGTCATTGTGGTTGGTGTTGTTACCGATATTGCTGCCAGAGGACAGAGAAAACTCCACACAGTGTACAAAATGTCGTTATAATGATTGTTATTGTTGTTGTCAATATTGCTGTTATTGCAGATTCTGCTGGCCCGTAATGATACAAAAACAACACCGTATACAGACTGTTGTATAATGATTGTTATCATGGTTGTGGTAGTGATGGTGCTTGCAGATCCTGTTGGCCTAGAAGGACGAGAAGCACCACACGGTGTACAGAGTGTCGTTATGCTGTACAGAGTGTCGTTATGCTATACAGTGTCGATATAATGACTGTTATCATTGTTGTCATCGTTGTGGTGGTGGTTGTAGATCCTGTTGCCCAGAAGGACGAGAAGCACCACACGGTGTACAGAGTGTCGTTATGCTGTACAGAGTGTTGTTATGCTGTACAGTGTCGATATAATGACTGTTACCATTGTTGTCATCGTTGTGGTGGTGGTGTAGAGATCCTGCTGGCCCAGAAGGACGAGAAGCACCACACGGTGTACAGGTTCGGCGCTGCTTCCTGTGGTGTACAAGGTTCGTGCGCTGCTTCCTGTGTGCACAGTCCCCCTACTTCCAGCAGTGGACTGTCCCTGAAACCAGTGATCTCCCCTACCCTGCCCGGACAAGTCAGTGCTGTCCTTTTCTCTGTCCTGTATCCTGAAATGTCAGTGATCTCCCCTACCAGTCCCCCTGCCCGGACAAGTCAGTGCTGTCCTTTTCTCTGTCCTGTATCCTGAAAAATGTACCAGTGATCTCCCTACCATGTCAGTGATCTCCCCTACCAGTCCCCCTGCCCGGACAAGTCAATGCTGTCCTTTTCTCTGTCCTGTATCCTGAAATGTCAGTGATCTCCCCTCTCCCCTGACTTCATGCTTTTTTGGGGGTACCCCCCCTTCATGCTTCCTAACCCCCCCTCCTCTGCCTATCCTGTCCTGTTTAGTTGTTTGTGTACTCCACAAATTTTTGTTGTCTCTGTGTTGGGTTTACTGTCCTCGTCCTGACAAAAACCAGTTTCTGCCTTGGTGAGAGCATGATTGGTTTGTCTTTGTGTTTTTTTTTTTTTTTTTTTTTTTTTTTTTTTAGAGAAATCGACTGCAAAGAAATTACATGGGCAAGAAGAAGAAGAAGAAGAATGGAAGAATTCTTTAACAGGCTTTAACAGGGGTTACAGTAATAATGACATGAATATCTGTTCCGGGGTACTCCAGAGGTTACAATAATAATGACATAAGTATCCATCCTAGGGCACCCAGGGGGTTAATGTCCCTTTCACAACAAATCAGTGCTGCCCTATGTAGTGTTTTATGTTCCTGTCCCAACGTGGCACTGTTGGACGTCCCTGTGATGGGTCTGACATGAAGGTTCTGACCAGGTGGTAGTCCCAAACACCCTGAGTGTGAACATACAGAGGATCACTCTAGAGAGAGGCAGAATAGGATGGAACTGTAGTAAACTGATACTGAATGGGCGGAACAGTAGTGAAAAGCTTGATGTATTATATATATATATATATATATATATATATATATATGTCATATGTCATCAAGCTTTATTTCTGTATTCTGTCTGGCAGAATGTCTGATTTTAAGTGTTGTTCTGAATAACATATATTACCAGAAGGTTTGTTTGTTGTTTGGTCTTTTGTTGTTGTTGTTGTTCCAGAATTTGATAGAGTTTGATTAAGTGATTATAGTGCAAATGTAATAAAACATTTTTTTTTAATTCACCCATGCAAATGTGAATTTTGTAATGTTCTTTACATGAAGTCGTTTGGTCTCATTTTATGACTTACATTTTGTAGATTTGGGCTTTATGGGGCATTGCCATTATAACCACGTTCAAACGTTTGGCATAGGTTGGGCATCTCATCTGTTGCCATGGAAATGAATCAGATGGACTACAAACATAAAAATAATTTGCATCAAGATTGTGTATCTGAGACTGAAGTTACAAATCTGAGATTTTGTGTGTGTGTGTGTGTGTGTGTGTGTGTGTGTGTGTGTGTGTGTGTGTGTGTGTGTTTACTTTCTTTCTTTCTATATTTTATAGTGAAGTATTTTGACAAAAGGCTTCACCAAAAGGACTGTTATTTTGTCTTGCAGGTACATTTGATAGGTTCTGTACAGTCATACATTTATGAATAACCATTAGAAATATGTGAAACCAAGTGTCCTGAAATCCTCTGGTCAAAATTCAGGTAACATGGTTGTACTCTCATTCCATCAGAAACAAAACATGAGCATGTAACACTACAGTTACAAACCTCACTTGATTCAGTTTCAACGGGAGATGACTGCAGGCGGAAACTGAAACACACTTACAGGAAGATTTACAGTCCGCCGAACGAAAGAGACAAACACACTGCATAATAAAACTCTTGTCTTGTGATTTGTTGACTCTTTCATTCAGCGGAAGAATGAATCTGATGTGAAGCTCACTTGATTTGTCATTTATTTACTGTCTGGGGGCCATTTTGATTCATTGCCATGGGTAACAGATGCTCACATATGTCCCGCTTGATATCTCTCTTAATCTGTTCGTGATAACACATGAAATGAGATGAAATAGTTGAATGTAAATAAAAAAAAAAAAAAGAAAAACAAAAACATTTGCAGTGAAGTCTCATGTCCATTTGTGGATGAGGAGATGTTTTATTTTCTGTAAAAACTAAACAGTAAGGAACGTGTATGGAGTAGGTCTGTGAAAGGTGTGGATGTCACGCACCATGCAGTGAACTGTTTGATTGTATATGGACACCAACAACTTCTGGTGAACCATATCATTGAGTGTGAAGGTCATACCACTTGCAGTGAATCATGCTGTTGTGTGTGGATTATCATATAACATCTGTTGATCCCATGTAATTGCGGATATCATGTAATATCCAATGGCCCCATGTCAATGTGTCTTTGGCCAGGTGCAAGGGTCTGATGCTATACAACATACAGTGACCCCATGTCAATGTGTCTTTGGCCAGGTGCAAGCGTCTGATGCTATACAACATACAGTGACCCCATGTCAATGTGTCTTTGACCAGTGCAAGGGTCTGATGCTATACAACATACAGTGACCCCATGTCAATGTGTCTTTGGCCAGGTGCAAGCGTCCGATGCTATACAACATACAGTGACCCCATGTCAATGTGTCTTTGGCCAGGTGCAAGGGTCTGATGCTGATCAACATACAGTGACCCCATGTCAATGTGTCTTTGGCCAGGTGCTAGGGTCTGGTGCTATACAACATACAGTGACCCCATGTCAATGTGTCTTTGGCCAGGTGCAAGGGTCTGGTGCTATACAATTCAGTGACCCCATGTCAATGTGTCTTTGGCCAGGTGCAAGGGTCTGATGCTGTTGGAGACGTTCACCACCAAGGAACCAAGCAGGGTCACCCTGCCCACCTTCGTCACTGTCGCCAAGGAGGTCACCGGGGATCCCTCCTACTCCATGTTCAATCTCTCGCTCAAAGATGAGTTCTCCTCCACTCGTGAACCCTCTGCCCCCTAGAGAGGAGAATGGGCAGCAGGCGTGAAACTAGCGTCAGGGTTGGATGTTGGTTGGTTGGTTGGTTGGTTGGGGTTTTTTTTTTGTTTGTTTCTGGACAGGGTGGTTTAGAGGTCTGTACTTTTATATCAGATTTGTTTCTTTGGTTGATGTGCAAACTAGTTAGAAAAGCTGTTTCCTTGTGAAAGAAATATGAACTTGAAAGCAGGCATATCACTTTTTTTTGTTATGTAAGTTATATAAAGAAAAAGAAACAGTTTATATCATTGAAAGAAATTTAAGCTGAAGCAGTGATCTTTGTTTTTTTTTTTCTGTAGGGATTTGCTAACTTTAAGAAAAAAAAAAAAAGAGAGAGGGTGGGTTTGTTTGCAGTGAAAAAAGGAAGAGGGTATGATATCTATTTCACAGAGAAAAATGATGAGTTCGAAAGAAGTGTCTTTGTCTTTGTAAACCAAGGTGTAGTACTGAGTTCAATGTTGTGGGTGAACTGCGTTACCCTGCTTGATCTACCAGTGTTGATAATTGTGCTGTAGCACGCTACAGTTTCGTTGACAATGCTTCGCTGCTACACTTTCGACAGAATGCTATGCCAAAAACTAAAAATAAAAAAAAATGATGTGCTTCATGGACTTGACGACGATGTAAAAACAGAATGCAGACGACTTAGATCTTGAGACTGTAAACTTGTGTTGTCAAAGAATGGCCAAGATCATGAATGAAAGGACGAAAAAAGTCAAGAAAAAGATCACTTAAGGTAGATCATGATTTTGCCGCCCTTTTGATTGTTTTCGTTGTAAGCCATTTTGATCTTTTGTTGGTCATTGTCCATCTTCTTTGTCCACCGTCGCATAGTGTGTGAAGTATGACTGTAAGTGCTATGGAGTCTGACTTTGCCACATTGCATACAAGTGCTTCTGCTTACATTTGAAATGCTACACTTGAATTTGTCAAAATGCTAGGCTCTATGATTGTTAGACCTGGGCAGCACTGATTTTGCTCTACTGTGCTGGCGTTTTGGTGGTGTCAAGGCTTAAGTGTAGGACAAGCCAGGATGGGTGGGAAGGGGTGGGTTGGTGGGGGAAGAGGGGGGGGGGGGGGCAGGGGCCAGTTTACTGGCATTTGTCGGTCTCCGTGGTGTGGTGGAAGTTGTTACTATCATCATACCCTTATTTTCCCCTTTCCCCAGCCGCTCCCCTTAACCTCTATTCCCACTCCTCAGGATATACGTATATGGGTTTGATGTATTGCTGATGAAAAGTATGAAAGATCGGTGCATGAGGATGTGTGTATGCTGCTTGTTTTAGATTCGTTGTGGACCTTCAGTCTTTGCCCACCTTGTGATGTTTCTTGTTGTCAAGGAGACATTTGCAGTTGTGCCAGTGGGTTGACATTGGGCAGATTCTGGTTTAGGATGTGCTTGTTCCTCATGAACCCGGCTCAGCAAAATTTTTTGTGTTAGAAATTTCTTGGTTTTTCGATCGATAATGACGGGTACTGTCTCTTTCTCTTTTTTTTTAACAATTGGAGAGAGAAGGAGGTGTTTGATTGGACATAACTCTACCGTACATAAAACACAAGGCAAGAAAAGGAAATGAAATGGCTTTGTGCATTTGTACACCTGTTGTCTGCTAATTCAATCCTTCAACTTTGAAGTTGCAAAGGATGCCTTTTTTCACCAGTGTTCTCACAGAAAGCCTTGAGCCAAAGGATCCAATAAAAAACAAAGTCCTTGATGAGAAATATGCGAAAGTGCTCGCAGAAATGATGGAAGCCTTGGTCAAAAATAGCTTAAGATGGGCATGATGTGAGAATGGCAGTGGCACTGGAGATAGGCTTGAAAAGTGGCTCAAGAAGATCTTCTTAGGTGCCTGTTTCCTTTTTTTTCCCCCTGTTTTGTTTTTTTTTTTTTTTTTTTTTTTTTTTTTTGTTTTGTTTTGTTTTTTTTTTTTTCTTTTTTTTTGTGTACAATGTGGTAAGACATGGCAGTTCGGTTCGCGCAGGGAAAGAAAACTTTGCTCAAGCATGCCAACAAACCTATGCTGTTTTTTTTTTTTTTTTCTTTTTTTTTTTTTTTTCTTTTTTGGTCTGTTTTAGGCTTTATGCTGTTTTCAGTTTCTTAGCCTTGCAGATGGTTATATTGCAGTATGTCTCAGACTTACCGTAATACCCCAAACTCAGTTTAAGGCTTCTGAACCCCTCAGCACTTGCATCCCTATGCTGGAGAAGTGTTGCTTCTGCAGTGGCAGCAGCCGAACAGGGACTGTCTGTCTGATCTCTTCACAGTGTCTGTGTCGGGCTTCCGCAAAATCTTTAGCATTTCATACAAAGACCACATTACCAGCTTAGAGGTCCAGACCAGAGTAAGGCAAGCCACTGTGCCAGGGGAGGACATGTTGTCCACAGTGAAAAGAAGGAAAATGAGATGGTACGGTCATGGAAATTTTTTACTCCAAATGATTAAGTCATCAACAGGCAGAATGAAACTTCGGATATTCCTGTTCCTGTTTGCTCAGTCTTTGTCAGTATTCATGTATATAATTTCTTCATGTTTTGTTTTAACCCTTTCACCGCCAGAGGTTCTGTTTTGCATAAATCCCCATCGCCAGCCATTAAAAAAAAATTCTTATCTCATACCAGCATATGTGAAACGCAAATATCTCTGGTACTAAACAACCAGTTCTCGTGCTATTTTTTGTGTGAAATGGAGGAGATACACTGTATTTTTTTATTATAGTATAACATGTTAGTAATGGTTAGTCAGCAACAGTTTCAAATGTTTAGTAATTTAAAGTGCAAAAAGTGCAAAGTAGAAAAAAATGAATGTCATCTTTCTTCTCAACGTCAAAAAAAAAAAAAAACATGCCAAAAAACTCTCAACAAGGGAGGAAAAATACTCCACTCACAAATGAAGACCATAAAGTATGGTATATCCAACAGAAAAATGGAAGAAACAGCCATAAATCCAACTACTCCAATAGCAGGGAACACACACACACACACACACACACACACACACACACACACTTCTTATGCCTAACTGGTACATATGAAAGAAAGTAAAAGGGAACACACACACACACACACACACACTCATTTCTTTCTCTCTCATTGTTGAAAGCAATATTTTTTTATGAAAACAAAGTCATTCATGTGCCTGTTGGTCTCTGGAACCTGGGGAGCCATTCAAGCTGATCATAATTCCCACTCAAACGCATCTCTGCTGCTGACCTCTGACACGTGTCAGTTGGCCATGCCCCCTTCAACCTCGACTTGCAAGCCAGCTGTGTTTGAAGTTCATTGCCTTATACTAGTTCTAGCGATTTGTCTTGCCCACCCCCTCACATACACTTTCAACTGTCAGTCAATGCTGGTTGGCTTAATGCCAAAACACTGGGCACACCTGCTGAGCCTGCATCTGGCCTGATCTCTTGCTTTCTCTTCTCTCCCCATCGCTTGGCTCGCATCCAATGAATCACTTTGCGGTAATTCGGTCAAGCTTTCACTATCCCATAATGTTTCCTGGTCACTATGTGGTTCTTCTTCATCTGAATCAGGATCAGCTGACCGTCTGTTCAATATTTCCAGCACCTGACCTGTGGAAAATGTACAGCAAGGTTGAGTACGTGAAGTGCTTGGTTGTGACGTCATAGTGAATGGGAAAAACAGGCAGTATAAAAATCGATAGAAAAACACTTAACTGAACAGCACTCTGACAAAGCAAATGGCTGTAAGCACAGGTCAGGGAATCCCTCAACTATGATGTTTACAGCTGGCTTTCCTATCTCATCAACTTGGAGAGCAAAGAGTAGTTGGTGGCATTTTGGCAGCATTGGCGGTGGTCAGGAGAAATGTGACATCGGCGGCTTAAGGGTTAAAGGCAAATAGGTTGTGCATTAAGGCACATGGAGTGAATTACCTTAACTGCTTCCAGTTAGTGCTTATGATAAATTATTTTTATGGTTTTAGAGAGAAAAGATTATTTCTGTGGTTTAGGGAGAAATCTGATCACCTATCACCTGTTTTTCTTCAAAGCTAACTGACAGGAAGCTGAAACGCCATTAGAAATGCCCTCATGTCAAGATTCTCAGCTTCAGGCTGTTTGTCTCAAAATCTCATGTCTGCCTCTGCCGCTGGACCCTGTGCGGTACCTGTTCGCCCTGCACCTTCTTGCCGCTCGTCACCTCCACTGTTCCATCTTCCCGCTGTTTTTTTAAGATGTCGTTACTCCTTGCCAGGTGTTGGAAGTGGTTTTGACCTGACATACTTGGTGTATCAAGAGGGATCTCTTCCATTGTGTCCAGTGGCCTTTCCTTTGTCTATAACCTGTTTACTCCCATGGTGTCGGCACGTTATGAAAAGGTAATACTCATGGAATTTGTCCATATTTTTCCCTTTCGAGACAGAATATGCTTACCTTGATGATGGGATTAGAAACAGTTTATATAGAGAACCCCACCTGGGGTAGGCCGCTTGAGTTCTAGCCACGGAACGATGACAAAGAAGAAGAGAAGACAGTGCCACATTTAATGCATGGAAAGTTTCGTTTTATCACCCATAGTGTGTATGATACAATATAAGTGTGTGATCAGGGATTTCATGAAATCCTTGACAATTGAGAGGATTTTATGCAACTGCTTATTTAGTCAGTGATATCATGAAATCTCTGGATTTTAAAAAAAAATCTCTGTGCACAAAAAAATACCAGTCAGAAGACGTTACCATCTATGGGTTTTGGATCAAATAATAATGGCGATTATCTACTGAGAAAAAAAAAAATTTCTTTCAAACTTCTAGCTCATAAGGACCTTCATCTTGTTTGTATGAAGTTCAAGTGGAGTAAAAGGAACAGAGCCAAAAATCAGAGTTTAGATTGTTTGAATGTGTGTTCATAAAAAATCCCCCTGAAACAAAATCCAGTGATTTGATATTGTGGGCTGAATCAGTAATTACATGAAACCCTCAGAATAGTCAGGGAGTTCATGAAATTCTCAGTCATGATCTTTCACTGTTTAACATGCATATATATATATATAGAGAGAGAGAGAAAGAGACAGACATACACCAGTTAGAGTGTAGCTTCATTAAACTGAGTCTATGATCCTTTATGTTTTGTGGGAAGATGATCCCTTCTTGATACAGAGAAGCGGAGGTGAAAGTTTCCTAAATAAACTCGAAATCAGGAACAAACAAACAAAAAAAAATGTTTGGCTTTCCTGAGTGAACTTGAAAACCAAAAAAAAAAAAAGAATGTTTTGTTTGTCTGGAGATCGGCAAGATGGGGTGTTAACAGAATCAGCAGGGTTTTGTTGGGGTAAAAAAAGCAAGTTTCTTTTTTGTTATTCATTGAAAAATAAGTATATGGCTTGATGGAAAAGGAAACAGGTATCTACTTTTTTTTGACTGTTAATGTTTCCAACAAACGACACATAAGGACTCGACCATTTGTGGTTTATATGATTCAAAAGCATGTGTTGTAGAATTTGAATGAATTATAGTTCTGTAGGCTACCTGAAAACAATATAAGATTTTGTATTGTGGTAGATTTCAGGATTTCTCAAGATGGCCAGAAGTCTGAGGATTGGTGGGATGGTCACACATAAGTTTCAGGATTGGTGGGATGGTTACAAATCAATTTCAGGATTGGTGGGATGGTTACAGGTCAATTTTAGGATTGGTGGGATGGTTACAAATCAGTTTCAGGATTGGTGGGATGGTTACAAATCAGTTTCAGGATTGGGAGGATGGTTACAAATCAGATCTAGGATTGATGGGATGGTTACAGGTCAATTTAGGATTGGTGGGATGGTTGCAGGTCAATTTAGGATTGGTGGAATGGGTACAAATCAGTTTCAGGATTGGTAAGATGGTTACATGTAAAATTTGAGGATTGGTGGGATGGTTACAGGTCAATCTCAGGATTAGTGTGATGGTTACAGGTCAGTTTCAGGATTAGTGGGTGGTTACAAATCAGTTTCAGGATTAGTGGGATGGTTACAGGTCAGTTTCAGGATTGGTGGGATGGTTACAGGTCAGTTTCAGGATTGATGGGATGGTTGCTAATGTTTCAGGATTGGTGGGATGGTTACTAATTTTTCAGGATTAGTGGGATGGTTACAGGTCAGTTTAGGATTGGTGGGATGGTTACAGGTCAGTTTAGGATTGGTGGGATGGTTTACTATTTTTCAGGATTAGTGGGATGGTTACAGGTCAGTTTAGGATTGGTGGGATGGTTACAGGTCAGTTTTTAGGATTGGTGGGATGACTACAGGTCAGTTTAGGATTGGTGGGTGGTTACTAATGTTTCAGGATTAGTGGGATGGGTTAAAGGTCAGTTTAGGATTGGTGGGATGGTTACAGGTCAGTTTAGGATTGGTAGGATGGTTACAGGTCAGTTTAGGATTGGTGGGATGGTTACACAGGGTACTGGTCACTTTAGGATTGGTGGGATGGTTACAGGTCAATTTAAGATTGGTGGGATGGCTACAGGTCAATTTAGGATTGGTGGGATGGTCACAAATCAGTTTCAGGATTGGTGGGATGGTTACATGTCAATTTAGGATTGGTGGATAGTTACAGGGTTACTGGTCACTTTAGGATTGGTGGGATGGTTACAGGTCAATTTAGATTGGTGGGATGGCTACAGGTCAATTTAGGATTGGTGGGATGGTCACAAATCAGTTTCAGGATTGGTGGGATGGTTACAGGTCAATTTAGGATTGGCGGGATGACTACAGGTCAGTTTAGGATTGGTGGGTGGTTACTAATGTTTCAGGATTAGTGGGATGGTTACAGGTCAGTTTCAGGATTGGTGGGATGGTCACAAATCCGTTTCAGGATTGGTGGGATGGTTACAGGTCAATTTAGGATTGGCGGGATGACTACAGGTCAGTTTAGGATGGTGGGTGGTTACTAATGTTTCAGGATTAGTGGGATGGTTACAGGTCAGTTTCAGGATTGGTGGGATGGTCACAAATCAGTTTCAGGATTGGTGGGATGGTTACAGGTCAATTTAGGATTGGCGGGATGACTACAGGTCAGTTTAGGATTGGTGGGTGGTTACTAATGTTTCAGGATTAGTGGGATGGTACAGGTCAGTTTCAGGATTGGTGGGATGGTCACAAATCAGTTTCAGATTGGTAGGATGGTTACAGGTCAGTTTCAGGATTGATGGGATGGCCAGAATTGTTTCAGGTTTTGGTTGGATGGCCAGAATTGATTCAGGATTGGTGGGGTGGCCCAGAATTGTTTCAGGATTGGTGGGATGGCAAGAAGTCGGTTTCAGGATTAGTGAGAAGACCAGAAGTCAGTTTCAGGATTAGTGAGAAGACCAGAAGTCAGTTTCAGGATTAGTGAGAAGACCAGAAGTCAGTTTCAGGATTAGTGAGAAGACCAGAAGTCCGTTTCAGGATGAGTGAGAAGACCAGAAGTCAGTTTCAGGATGAGTGAGAAGAGACACAGTTAAGGTTCAGGATGGATGGGATGGCCAGGTCAGTTCAGGATTAGTATGGCCACAGTCATTTCAGGCTTAGAGTTTCCTCCTCACTTGAAGTCCAAAGAAGCGATGAGGCGGAAAGGACTGACTGTGGACTGCAGGGGTGGGCTGCTTCCTCCTCTCTCCTGTCACCTTCATTGCCTTGACATGAACTGAATTGAATGTTGCCAGACCCATCGCTGTCAAATCAAAATGTTGCATAGTTTTTAATCTTTCTTTTATAACCTTTTGTGCGTCCATGCCCATAGTTTGTGCGGGATTTTTTTATGTTTTGAGCAAAATCTTTAGCGCTTATTTTGTATATGACATATATTTAGATCACATTCAATTTACGGTAAATGCTGGCATTTTCACAGTCTTGGCTTTGTGCCTGTTTGACTGGTTGGTTAGGGTGTGGTGTGTGTGTGTGTGTGTGTGTGAGTGTGTGTGTGTGTGCACAAGTGTGACACCTGTGTGCAAGTGACATTAATGGTTCACTCTGTTGGACTGTGTGTAATGTCTTCCAAGTATTTTCGTGTTGTATAATTTTAACAACAGGAGAAATTGTCTTTTTTCAACTGGTAGCTAGCATACATTTTTGGTGATATTATATTGGCATTAAAAAAAAAATAATGCACATAGTTTTTATGTGCTGGTTCAGCTTAGAATTTGTGTGCATGTGGTTTTCTTTTTTTTTTTTTTTTTTTTTTTTTTGTTAATGTTGTTAGCTTTGTTTTTAATTCACTTTATTTTGATTTTTATAAATTATGCATTGTTTGACATCAATTTTGATTTGTGGTCATCTGTTTTCATGCGATTATCTTTACAGGAGTGGGAGGAGGTGACAGTTAGTAGCCATATTCCTATTGTTAATATTCTTCCCTGGTAAAGAGTACGGGACAGTCTGAAATCCCACCAGTTGGATTTGTCTGATGCAGTGACTGAATCTCAGATCTGTGTTGGTTGTGTATATATATACCTTCCTCAGAAACTAAAAGAAAATGTTCATAGAGTCAAGTTTCTCAGAAATCCATGCTTGTGTTATAAATAGAATCTCTTGCACATTTTTACTTTAACATATCTGGCTATGAAGAGAATCTCATTATTTTGTTATATTGTGAATGATTTCACTGTGGTTCATTTGCTTGTCCAGTTATTTGCTTCATATGAAAAAAAAAAAATCATATATGTATGTGCAGGTGATCTCGATGGAAGAAATCCGAAAAACAGGATTTAGTAGAAGAGGTTTTTGTATTCATTCTGAGGAAAACACTATATGGATAGTATGCGTGCTTTGAAGACAGGCTTAAGATACTTTGCTGTGTACACATAATACAAGTCTCATGCTTAGGTATTACAATGTATGCTGCTTGTACTGTCCTTGCTTGTACAATGCCAGCAGTAAGCAGTGATGCTTCAGTATTATCCTCAGTGTTCAGTACGACATGAAGACTCCCTGCTCCACATTATACAGATCGCAGAAAAGATTGCAGTTGTTGGCCTTCTTACTTCACTCCCAATAGCCCATTTACTTTTGCCCTTTGAGATTGGTCATGCACATATGTAATGTAATCAATTATGTTTAGTACATGCAGGTTTCCTGCTGCAATTGCTTGTAAGAATGTAGCGTCTGCTTTGAATCTCAGTGTTCTGCTTCAGTGGTGTTTGCAGACAGTTACACGGAAGTCTTGTTTGATGTTCCATCTTCAGTGTAACCACTGTAGTGTCTAAACTGATTCGGTGGTGGAGACCTGTCGTTATTTACAAATGATGGGACATTTTTTGACCATGTTGTCTTCTACCATTCTGATCTTTTGGATCAAATGGTGATGGCTGTGTAAAGTTTCGCCTCGTAGCAGCTGTTCATGACATCAAGGGATCTAACTGCAGGGATTGCCTGTACCATCCACAGCCCTTGAATTAGCTTCATCAGTGCACTCACACAACCATGTTCATGATCTGAGGTCAAAGATGCCAAGGGAGACAAATACATACCCCACACTGGGCTTGATGACATGGATGCAAGATGGGAATTGCAATCATATCTACAGTAGACCACGCTCTGTTCTTCTGATACTGTGTTGTATGCCATGTGGTAATGTAGATCCTGAGCCAGTTTCCTTGGAGATGTGGTGTCAGCTGTGGACACCTGCCAAGAGCGAGGCCTGCTGTCCCTTTTCATATCATTTTGCTTGCACAGACCTGTCCCATGTTTTGCTGAAACCATCAAGACTGTACAGATGTAGTTGTGTGATTCCTTATACCACTTCCGTCATTCCCCTCCTCACATCGCAGCTCAGTGCACACGTGTTTATGACCAACGGACCACGCAATGTTCCAGCCCAGCTCAGGACTTTCTGTCATTCTGTGTTGACGTAGCAACAGTACAAGCACACCTGAAAATCAGTGCAGTACTGGGTAGGCAGAACAAAGTGATACCCCTAACTTTTTTTCCTGCTTGAAGTGCTTCGAAGGATTCCCCTCTGCCCAACATATTAACCTCTGGCTTTGTGTGTGTGTGTGTGTTTGACTCCCGTTTCAGTTTCTAGTTGTGTTGATAGGTATGCCTCATACACTCCTGTTTCAGTTTGTAGCTGTGTTGGTAGGGTGCCTATGCCTTATACAGCTTTGTGTGTGTGTGTTTGACTCCCGTTTCAGTTTCTAGTTGTGTTGATAGGTATGCCTCATACACTCCTGTTTCAGTTTGTAGCTGTGTTGGTAGGGTGTCAATGCCTTATACAGGCTTATACAGAATCTGAAGACCCCTCTGTGCAGAATCTCCGCTAGTCACATTTTCCAGCAAGCTCCAAGCAATGCAGCAAGAGTAAGGGACCTTGACTAGGGTTTGTGCCGAGCTGAGAGCACTGAGGAGCCTGACGAACTTCAAGTGAGCAGATAATGACACTGTAGCCGTGTATCCTGTCTACTGATGTGGAATCAGACTCCAGGTCTGCCCTCGGCTCCCCATTAACCGCAGCCCTGGTCTGTGTCGACTGGTTTGTGCCATGTGACATGCCACTGTCTTTGGTTTTTACCCTTGTATCTGAGTGAAATAAACTAATGGATTAAAAAAAGCAGTCTGCAGTGTATCTGGTTTTGTATGATTGCCGCTGAGTTCTACATGTCAGTTTTTGATGATGATGTAACAGCAGTTTCTCCATTGGCTTAAACCTTGGGTGCGAAAACGCTGCTGCTTCTGATCTGGGAGCAGTGTTTGTGTATGTTACTGTAACGACGTCCTGAAGTGAGCAAAGGCCACAAGAAGATGACTAGCTGCATTCATTGGTTGCAGAGACACATTTCTGTCCGATCACTGTGCAGGAATAGGAGTGGAGGGAGAAGGCCTTCCATCCTGAAATTCAGGTACCCAACGAGAACCTCTGAAAACGACCTCAGGCAGAGCACTCGTCAGGAACCCGTCATCCGGCATGTAACCAGGAGGTGGGGATGGGTTGGCCTGACCCTGTGGAATCCTGCTGGCAGCAGCATTTCGCACCAGGCCTTGGACTGCCATTTCAAGGGCAAGCCCATGAGCAGCTACCCAAAGAAGACACGGGTAGAAGTCCTGTGAAGAGCAGATGAAGAGCATGGGGACAGCCTGGAAAAGCTGAGAATTGTGCAGCATCGGGTCATCAGACCAAGGTCTGCTGTTTGAGGCCGTACCTTCCACCAGGAATCCACAGAGGTAGGTCAAAGGTTAAGTCGGCTTTTCCTGGTGAAGCCAGAAATGACTTTTCATTCCTCTGCCTGAGCAGTTTCTGTGAGGTTTTCGTTTGGTTTTATCTTCTACAGTGGCATTGCTTCCATGCGTTTCACTCCATTGTTTCCATACAGAACCAAAGAATGCCCTGTCACAACCCCGAGCACTTCTTCAGTTGGCAGTGTTTCAGATCTGCATGAGGCAACCCACCAGAGGAGATGCTGCCAAGTCCCTTCAGTGGTGTTCAGTGGTGCTTGTTCTGATCCATCATATGCCAGTATCAACCGAGGGCCATGACGTCCATCCAGGGACAGTATGACTTCAAACTTGAACCATCACGGGCATGGATATGCAGAGCTGCCAACTATCCAACTTTCCGTGGAATTTATCATGTTCAAATGCAAGTCATTCCTTTATTCTCCTAGATGTAGATAAAATTTTGCTTGCAAAAAAAAAAAAGATCGTTCATAAGCAGAGTTTGCACATCTGCAGTTCATATAGCCAAAGAGCTGTTTGGAAACCTGCCGGTTCAGCTTCTTTGGCTGCCATCATGTGGAAACGACCTGCTGAACCGAGTAAGCCTAAGGCAGAGAAGAAGAAAAAGAAACTGGAACAGAAGAGCAGATTCAGGCTGCTTTCTGCTGCCATGATGGGAGTGCTGCTGATCCCAGTCAGCTGGAAGTGTTCAACCTTGTCAGCAAGAAACTTACAAATTTTCGTCCTTCCTTGGGCCAAGACACAACAGAGGCACTGATAATTCTGAAGTGCAGAAATGAGGCAGGTCGTAGGATGAAGTTTAGTGACGCTGCTGCTTCAGAAATGTAAAAGTGCAGCAATGTGTTGGCAGAGATGGTGATTCCATGAAGGCACTCGACACAAGGAAAGTAAATGAAGTGTCTGGAATGTCATTGTTGGTGCAATACTGCGTCAGAAATTCCACACAGTTTTCACAAAATTCTTCTCAAGTCTCTTCAGAGGTTGGCAGCTCTGGACAGAGAAAGGAAAACTGGAACTAAGGTCACCTTGAAACAAGGACATGAAAAAAAAAATGATTTGACTTTGCGATTTCAAAGCAGGATGACTACAGGCGAAATTTGAAGTATTAAAGCAAATGTAGAATTACTCAACCATGAAATGAGTGGAACAAACAAGTAAAAAGAAAAAAAAAAAAAACAGACATAATATGATTCAATCTATTAGTCTTCTCCAGGCAGGACAAACATTAGAAACATTCCATTCAGTAATTTTAGTTGTGCACCCATGACATTTCCCACTGTGATTGACAAGATAATTGACTGCATATTTTGCATGGCGTTTGCAATGTTTGTCATGCCTGAAAAAGACCAACAATCAAAATGAGATGAGTCTGTTTTGTAACTTGTTTATTCCATTCTTTTGGTGGTCCGTTAATTCTGTTTTGGCTCTTTTTTTTTTTCCTCTTCAAAGATGATTGGTGAGGATGTGGATGATAAGAGTTCCATTCTAGTCTAAGACCAAATAACCGAGCTATACTCCATACTGCCTTTAATAATATATCCGGCATCCACCTACACCTGGGTGATACAGACACCTGCTGTGTTGGTCAGGAAGTTTCAGTAACACTTGACTGTGTGGTTCCAGTTTTTTTTTTTTTTTTTTTTCATACGCAGGCTGATACTCCTGCAAGAACTGAAGAAATGAACAAATAAATACTAACATATTCAAGACTGGCACAGCCTTTTAAAACTTGAATATAGTCCGACAAGTACAGGGACAAACATACTTTTTTGGGATGTTTTCTTGTTTGTTCTGTGTGCTCTGTGCTGTCATGTCTGCTAGGCAATTCGGTGTTGTTAGCAGCATTCCTTTAGTGTTACGTTTTCATGTGGATGCAAGAGTTACCCAACTTATTTGTTGTTTATTGTTGACGGTTCCCTGCCTCATTTCATATTTACTTTGTAGATGTAGGAGTTAAAAAATCTGCACCTCAAACTGTCTCTCTCACAAAGCATAACACAGGAAACACATAATGAAACGCTGTTATAGGCTCCTAAACTGCCCCTTTATTTGTACATTAAGTTGTATTAAGAGTTACATTTAAATAATACATTACATTTTTTTTTTTTTTTAAATGAACATGATTTTTGCGTCGGCAGAGCTTCTACATCTCCATGAATTCCGAGGATTTCAGCGAAATCTAAAAAAAGCGAGATCAAGAAGAAAAATTGTGGATAAAAAAAAAAAGAAGAGAAAAAAAAGTAGCAATCAAATTCTCGGAAATGTGGTTACATGTTTGATACAATAGCAGATTACATTGAGGTCACAAGATTTCATGTTCTTCGCAAGAGCAGCTATGGCCATTTTGACTAACTGGTCGAAGGCAAACTAATATCAAGCTGTGCCAATGTGCATCGGAAAGATGTAACAGTGAAAGATAATGACAAAAGCTGTACAAACAAGGGACAAAACGCCACCGGAAACTCAGATTTGCAATTAGACTGCATCATTTTGAAAATGAATTTCAATTTTTTTTTCATGTGTAAGGAGGGCATTCTGCCGGACCTCCATAGTATTTCAGTGATTTGCGCTTTTCCTCAGTGACAGCTCTAGTCAGGAAAGTTTGAAAAGTTAGGAAATGCAAGCAAGTGTAGGAGAACCTAGAGATTTTATCAGAATCTACTGTGTTGGCAGGGTAACAAGGAAGGAATAGTCATGGACATTAACTGACTTTTTTCCCCCAAAGATTTCCAGATAGCCTTTTTTTTTCAAAATGGATGTCCATGAAGAAATAACTTGGCTTTTTCACCATTGGGAAATTTTTTTCTTTTACATTTGAACATCTTTGTGACTGCTTTTTCTACAACAGTTCAATTCCCAGTTAGATCTGATGAAAGGAGCAAAAGTACATCTTTGGAATGTCTGCATACTGCCATCGCAAGAACTGTGTCAGAGAAATCATGGTTATCACTGGGAGGAAAATGGATTCAATATACGTTCTTTTTTCATTCTGTGTGTGTGTGTGTGTGTGTGTGGACATCAGACAGCAGCGTGTAAAACGGTTACTTAGTGATGTGTCAAGATGTTTTTTGCTGGAATGGGCATTATTATCAAGATTTTCCCCCCTTATTTTTCCATTTATTTTCCACTCTTTTTTTCTTCCTCCTCCCCTGCAAGGAATTCACATCTCTGCTATTCTACAATAGACACTACTTCTCAAAGAATTCAAACTGCCTATATTTCAAATGAGAACACAGTCAAGATATTCTGGTAAAAATAAAAATAAAAATCACATTCTCAGAGTCAGAACTACTTGTATTTTGAACAAGAAAGATGTTCAAAAGCACTATTAATACATTCTCAACGAGTCAAGAGTTAACTATGTTTAAATATAAACACTCTCAGGGTTTTCAACCAAAATGATAGTGCAATATGTGTCCATACATTTCATGTGAGAATGAAGACAGAATGTTCTAACGACTCAGCACATCATCCATATCTGCATGAAAATGAACACATTATCTGACAGATATTGACAATAACGAAGACAATTCATTGTTCACAAAGACTGACTTTTTCCACAACAATCTTCAACATCAGAAAGAGACATGTGCCCCCTTTTGCAGTGACCCTGATTCAAGTTACGCATGTACTCAAAATGCTTCTGAAATTTCATTGGCGTAGAGCATGATTGGAAAATGAAAATCAGTTTGCAACAAAGTTACAGTTTCACTTCTTGTTTTTTTCCCTCACTGATCACCACTATTCTGAAGGTTTTTGTCTATTTTAGCCTTCTCATTCCAGGAGCATAAAGATTTTAAAAGAGACTGATTTTTTTGAGGAAAACAGTGGACATAGCACTTGAATTGAAGTGACGTGTTTTTCACCCTTATGATGTTGACAGAAACGTCCATGTTTCTTTTAAACACTGATGCCCCAAAAGACAATTTAGGGAGTTATGCATAAATTACCAACAATCTTTTTTCTGAACTGTAGATAAGTTAACTAGGTATCCCACGGTGGATGAAATAAAAAAAAAAAACTGCTGCAAATAAATGTAGAGGCTTTCAGTCAATCCATGATGATATGCAGAAGTAAAAAGACAGAGACAGTGTTAGGGAAATTCCTTTCATTACTCACATAGAGAACAATCTTGGCTACTTCACAGACTGCTCTCTCTCTCTCTCTCTCTCTCTCTCTCTCTCTCACACATGCATTGGATTGAAAATAAACAACAATAAACAAATGAATGAAAAAAAAAATTTAAGACAATTAAAATTCAAAATCTAACAGATGATGACAACACAATCTTACATGTCACTTTCATAAAAACATGAACACAGTTCACAAATGATAATTAAATCAATCATTAAGTTCACAAATGATAATTAAAATCAATCATTATTTTTCCCCTCCTTATTTATGGCACTCTCAACAACAACAAAAAGATAAAGACAGCCCCTGACAGATACAAACCATTACCAACAGCAACAACCTGTTTCCGTTCTGTAACGACTCCACTCCTTACCAAAAGACTGAATTCCCACTGCACTCACTTTTCACCACAAACTACAATCACTTTTCACCACAAACTACTATCACTTTTCACCACAAACTACTACAGCCACTTCTTTGATCATAGCAGTGGCCTGACTAATACAGCAAAACCAAAATCCTCAATCACTTTATACATATATAATCCTGACTACTGATGTGAACTGACTAATTCAACCTGAGAAAGACAAAGCGCGCTCATCAACAAGTGGTTCAATAACCAGCCGTATGGAAGAAGGTTGGCAGTGTCATGGGAATGAAACCAACCCATAAAAACAGGGATAAAATGTCAATTTAAGTGCAGTTGAATGTTGTTTTGTTTCGTTTTTAAGAGCACAATAGACAGCAAAAAACAGATTCTTACACGGATATATTTCAAGAACAATGTAACATACGAAGAACAAACAAAAACAAAAACACAGACAGCAATTAGAGACGAAATGTTCTGTTGCTTCATGATTTGAATCAATAATATCTCCTGATTAATAAGGAAAAAAGAAACTGACATAAAGAATTTCATGTCTATTTCCACATTTCAACAACAATTTTTTTGATTGAGAACAACAGTCATGAAAAACCAAACGATATGGTACAAATTCTGGTTTAAGATGAGACTTTTCTTTCTGTGCACCCCCCCCCCCCCCCCCCCCCCACCCCACACACACACACACACTAAACACACACCAAGCAATGCCGGCCAGTCACACAGACACCGAGGTTAATATATCCTGACTATACCGGGAGTATCAAGAACAGACAAAAAGCAAATTTGATTTTGACATACACAACACTTCACCTGGACACTGGTATAGCAACAGTGCACAACATCTGGATGCCACAAATGTGGCTTCCATGCATTCCATGTGCAAAACTCAAAAAGACAAATGGCTTTGGCAGAATTTCAAGACCTAGTCTGACTTGGACCTCTTTACAAGAAGCTCATCTCGCAAGGCATGGTATCTTGCCTGGATTCCCTGAACAAGACCATCCTACTGGGCATTGTGGTAGAGGCACACCCTACAAGCAGACCTACAAAGTTCTCGATGGATGATGAGAAAGACTAACGTGGGTTTTGACACCTCTACCCTGTTTTGCACGGCCAAGGACAGACAGCTGGGAAGACCACTAAGTGTCCATGTGTCTGTCACAGCACCCCTACAGAAACGGCTGGAACACCCAGACATGCCCATTCAAATGGCAGAAACTCGCTATGCCAGTGACCATCACACCATGGTCTAAGGTAAGGTAGGTAAGGTAATGTTGCTTATAGCTCAGCCGACCGCAAAGGGCCACATCACGGCTGTCACCATGTTGAAGTCAACTCACAAGTCATTAATAAATGTCAGCGAACCGCCCAGAGAAACGTGGACAAACGAGTCACAACTCTGATGCGATCTGAAGTGATCAAAGATAAGTGCATTTTCGTTATTTTATTTGTTTTTGTTTCACCTGAAGAAGACCTAAGAGGTCGAAACGCGTTGTGTTTTGTCCTGTGACTCGTTTGTCCACATTTCTCTGGGCGGTTCGCCGACATTTATTTAAGATTTGTTCAGATTTCTGCCTGCAGTTGTCTCGCTTTGCAACTAGATCACAAGTCATTGTCAAAAAAAAACAAATAAAAAAAACACACACAAAAAAAAAAAAAAAACTCATTCACACAACTCTTTAAAACACACCGTCCAAAAAACACATCGGAAATTTTTTTTTTTTAATCTTTCCTCCGTAAAATCTTAGATCAGCTGAAAAATGTCAATCTTCCTCAAAATGGAAAGCTAACATCAGCCACCGTCTGCTTGCTCTTCAGTCCTATGAAGTTACTACAGGAAGCTGAGGCATGGAGTATAACAAAGAAGACCCATCAAAAATCAAATCAACCAAAACTGCCGCAGAAAGAAATCTCCT
The DNA here is from genome assembly GCA_016801955.1 of Conus betulinus. Classification (NCBI taxonomy): domain Eukaryota; kingdom Metazoa; phylum Mollusca; class Gastropoda; order Neogastropoda; family Conidae; genus Conus; species Conus betulinus. The sequence goes on from JADBJO010004838.1 coordinate 176,137, forward strand.
CCACACCCACCGACCTCACACCATCACCATCATCAACCACAGGCAGAAAACACACCAGCCACCAGCTGTTGCTGAGTAAAAAAAAAAAAAAAAAAAAAAAAAAAAAAAAAAAAAAAAAAAAAAAAAAAAGGCGGAGCACACTGAACTGAACACTCACTCAGCAAACCTGTGTCGAACATCACCTGACCAATCTTGAAGCGGAACCTGCAAGTCGAGCAGAAGTGAGGTCAACCAAGAAGCGCGTCACGTCGAGACCTTGAAGCACACACACCAGACAGATGAGGTTGCAGCTGGAGACATACGCCCAGGACAGAGCCGACTGTGGAATGGTGTTGATGGCTAGGACTCCAGGAGAGGACGACTGATTATGATGCTGTTCTGGGGTCACAGCCACAATGGCAAAATGGGCGCAGCAGTTGTCACATTTCTGTCTGTGTCAAGTCTCTTGCTCTAGCTAAGTTATGTATAAGAAAGCACGCCGGAGAGGGCTCATGATTTCATGATACGGGGCACCATTATGAAAATCAAGCAGCAGACTACATGACTGATTGTTCAGCCTTAACGGGGTGATGTGACCAAGGTCTCCGACAAAGAAAGATGCTACCAAGGACGTGCCAAGCAAGCAACCACCAAAGACCTCAGACAAAGACATCTACAACAGACAGTGCAAGGAGCTACCAAGGACTTGGACAAAGAACGATAAGAAGTTCCTGCGTATCAGAGCTTGGGAGCTACTGTTACCACTGGCACAGAAAGGCAAGAACCTTATGAAGACTTTTTAACAAAGAAAAACTATAATCTAGGGATGGCTTGGACAAAGAACGGCAATAAGCTACCAGCCTGCTGGCTAAGAAAGGTAAGGACAGTAACTCCTACCCAAAACCTAGATACTGGCAAAGAACTGGACTTGGAAAAAAAAAAAAAAAAAAAAAAAGCAGCCATGGCGGTCAACAAAAACAAACAAAAAAGTACTACTGACAAAGCAAAGAAAACAAACAAAAAAGTACTACTGATACAGCAAACAAAAACAAACAAAAAAGTACTACTGACACAGCAACACAAAAAAGTACTACTGACACAGCAAACAAAAACAAAACAGTACTATTGGCAGATCAAACAAAGGCAAAAAAGCCGCTAAATCCTGATGAAGGCAAGAAAACTAAAGCGACATTTGACAAAGAAAGATGAGCAGCTACCAACACTGCAGACAAAAAAGGCAAGGTGTTTTGCCGCACGGTACACAGACCTGTTTACCCCGGAATTTGACTCGGAGTATTTTCTACAAAATAGGAGTACTCCGACAAGAAAGTTTAAACCGCGTTGTGACAAAACATGGTTGTTGGATACATTTATCCAGAAATTCCTGTTCCCCTTTTTTCGCTTTAGGGCCATCATCTTTGGAAGAGGAACATTTAGACATTTTCATGGATAGTAGAACTCGAATGCTTAGTTCAGCGCCAAAGCTAAGAATACAAAATGGCTTCACCGAAAACCACACCAAATCTCAAAGCTGAGGACTAGGAATGAGCACTCTCGGCCAATCAGAAATATCGACACGAAAAGTCGCAAGGAGAGTGTACGCACAGCAGATATGTCAATACACCCATTCCTTCAGAAATGCAGTGCACGAAAATGATAGATTTTTTTTTTTTCACCATATGTTTCCCCATGTACCATATTTATTTTATTTCTACCAAATACGAGTACAAAATACGGCCAAATTGTATGGGTAAACAGGTCTGTGTACAACCAAAGACAAGAAAGTACGAGGTCTTTGACAAAGGAAGACAGTTCCATACAAACGCCACAGATATGAATGAAGGACAAGAAGCTACCAAGGCCTTTGAAAGAAAAAAAAAGAAAAAGCAGCAGCAGCTACTAAACACTACAAAAGGAAGAGCTGACGAGGTGCCTTTAACGAAGAGAGAGCAGGATTTCAGAAGGGGATATACACTGCAAAAGACAGACAACACAAAGCTCTGAAAATATATCCACATTTCCGCTCTTCTGTGCCATATGCACGGATAAAGAGAAGGCCTGGGTGGAGATGTCATCACTCCTCATGCAGACTTTGGCATGATCCTCAAACCCTTTCACCCTGAAATCCCTGCGACTGTGGATGATGATTATGCGGCACGTTGTTGTGGTGTCATCATGACTTGCTTTTACCCACCTTCGCTACAGGAGCTTTTGTGTTCCCAAAGAGGACGCATATACATATAGTTCTCATTTAATCTTCCATGGACATAGAATCAAGGACTATGCTGCCTATCTTGGGATGAAATCTATCGGAAACAAAAGAAACAAGAAGAAAAGGCCACACAAACAGAAAACAAAGACAGAACATGGAATCCAGAACATGAAATAGGACAGTGTTCCTCGCATTAGTTCAGTCAACACTTCACGTTTTATATTTTTCCCCTGGCATTAAATCATAGCAATCCATACATCAGCAGAATCAAGTGGATGCAAAAAGCATTCAAATCAGTACAACATATCATCCATCAGTAGAACAACAAAAAAAAAGCACCTGCAACCAATTCCAGCAATCTGTCCACTATTTCAATACACAAATGAACACAATTACCATAATGCAGTCACGACAAGAGCTGAACAATGCCAAAGACCAGTCAATACCACATCAATATGAAATCTGACACTGATTAAAAACAATAATCAAAAATGAAACAGTAGTATTTTAGAAAGGCAGATTTAAAGCACATGGATTACAAAAAACAAACAAAAACAAAGCAAAACAAAAAAAAAAAGAAAACCCAGAACAGCCAGCCTTCTATCACGTTCAGTTAATCCAGTCACCTCAAAGTCATCGTCAGCTCCTGAGATTTACCCACCAAGCAGCATCTGGGCTGGGTATCTGAGATCCAGATTCACATGTAGCATTTCAATCGTCTGTGTAATACATCCAGTCATTCATGTGCATACAACTGGGAAAACGTGTAACGCTGGACTTTTTTCTTTTTTTTTAAAAGATGTATCCGACACAAGCAGAACTAAATTTTCCAGAGAAAAAAAAAAAAAAAGTGCGGTAACTGACATATCAAGAATCAGAGTCTGACAAATTGCAGTAGTTGGCAAATCAGTAACCGTTAAGCCTTGACCTGCACAGAGGTCAAGGTCAAAGCCCACAGTAGAGAATGAGGCAGGCGTCCAACATCAGGGCAGACTTATAACACTGCGTTATAACATTCATCAAGGGTGCAGTAATGACAGTAATGACAAACAACGGCGCTTTTTTTTCCCTTTCTTTTTTTAGTCTAATTTCCATGAAGTACAGACTAAAGGGACGGATTGAGATATGTATATATAGTTTGATTCCGTAAATAAAATTGAAAAAATACATGTATATACAAGTTTGATTCCATAAATAAAATTGAAAAAAATAAGTATGAGAGAGTGGGACAGGAGGGGAAAGATACAGACATAGAGATATAAAATTACCAGACTAGGTTTAACACATCATTTTAAGTTCAACGACACCTCAGAAATACAACTGTTACAACTAGCTCCACCTTTAATCAATTTCTAATGAGTGCATCTCTTTCTGTTGTGTTGTCGTTCATAACAAGTGCTGCTCTTTTTTCTTATTTTAGAAATCAACCACAGGTGGTTCTGTAACCATCACTAAGAATACTAGTCATCTACGACTACCAATATGAAAATTCTTTAATATCATTGTGCTAGATATACAGAAAAATAGTCGACAACAAATACAGAAAACTTTTACCCACATTCCTTTCCACTGAATTATCAAGTGTACACAGAATGGCACAAAACTGGCAGTTGTCCTATGCTTGTACACGCACACATGCGCACAGCACAGACACACACACACACACACACACACACACACACACAAGCACACGCACCTACATACACACACGCACACAGAGACACACACACATGCACACACAAACACGGACGCAGCACGATCAAGTCTGACTGAACACAGTCCAGCTATTCCCCAACCCCAACACAAGCAGAGCTCACACCACAGTGTGTGTTTCAGTCCCTCTCTCTGCCATAGACTGCTGTCTCTGGATCTGCTGTGACAAACCAAACCAACACCTCTTTCTTCCTCTCTCTCTCTCCCTCTTCCCCTCCGCTGGATTGGCTCAGCAAACATGGAGCTCTTCGGCCAAAGCAGTCACAAAGTGGGAGAGGAGGTGTGAGTGTGGAAACATCTGGGCTACGAGGGGTTGCTAGCGTTACAGTAAGCATTCAGTTTGCTGGCGGTGGTTTGCAGGAAGTCTGTGTGGCTGGCGAACAGCTTGATGCTGCTGTCGATGTCCATCCACTTCACGTCCACCGCATCATCCCCTGGACAACAGTCACATGACTCGTTACAGACCTGTTTTACCTGCATGGTTTAACTATACTTTGTACACATTTGGTGAAAATATGACAAATATGACCAACTGAAAAGACATGCCTCAAAAAAATTCTGGAGACAAAAGTTATTGGGCGGTAACTGAACCTGAGGAACCTAACCGCGGTGGAGGCTTTGACCAAAGAGCGACAACTCTTGCTAACTTCTACACGCAACATCGTATCTTGCAGCGTCTGTTTCTTTGACAACATACCCTGTAGCGTCGAAAAACCAGCGAGAGAGCATGAGCATGTGCCAAGGTTCGCTGATGAATCAGGTTTGAAAGTAATCTGAATCAGAAAGAACCTGTTTTATTGTAATCAGAGCAAGATCAGGTGGTCACTACTGGCAAGAACTGTCTGCAATGTGATGGCAGGTGAAAACAAAATGAAGGACCATCCCTTCTCCCTCCTGCTTTTACAGAAATGTGGTATGTTGTACACACTCTTTGCACAAAATACGTCATTTTCGTTAAAAAGCACACCAAAAGTAGATTTAGGGCAAACTGGTCTGTTGTTCATAGGGTGGAAGTTGTCTTTCAGTCACTCCAGTAACTGAAGAAGGCTTTGAAACGTTAAAAGCAGGATGCTGTCATTGTGGCAATGCACATTTGGGGGTTTACTTTAACTCTCCTTTGCTGAAACACGAGGGCAGTTCCACTGAATTTAGTTAACCCTGGAACTGAGGAGGAAATCTCTGAAAACTGAAGTGTCTACAAGAACGCCTCTTGTATCCAAACTTCTGTTTGTTCTTTCATATCTTGTATATCTGAGCACATCTGCGATATAAGTGGGATATGGTTCAACATTGTGTGCGTGCACGCATGCGTGTGTGTGTGCATGCATGCCTGTGTGTGTGTGTGCTTGCGCACATTCCAAGAACACCCTTATGAACCGATTCCACACAGGAGAAAAACTATTAAAAAAAAAAAATGGAAACAGAATCAGAAAAAGGAACCAAAGGACTCATGCCTACTGGGGATGAAGTTTTTCTGTTGTTGTTGTCTGGAAACTTGCGTGTTTTTCTTTTTCAGAATATGTTCCATTCATAGCACCCAATTTCACTGTTGCTGCTGCTGTTTGTGGTTGATGGTCTCGTCTTCAGTACTCCCCTCAGTGGAGATACTGCACTCCTATTTTCCCATTCCATTTTTGCCCTATTTTGAACACATATTTGGCAAAAATACGATCAACCAAAAGAAATATGTTGCAAAAAAAAATTCGAGAAAGGAAGTTCTTTAGTTGTAATTGCATCTGCAGTAGTTGACCATACCAGAGCTCTGATCAAAGAGCGACAACTCTTGCTAACTTACGTGCATAAAATCACCTCAGGCTGTGTCTGCGGTTTTGACAACATGTCCTGAAAGAAACACTGGAAAAAAATAACCAGTGAGAAGGCATGAGTTGGTACCAAAGTATACTGATGAATTGGTTTTAAATGTGATTTGTGTTACAAAGAACCTTTTCTGCCTGTAATTAATGCAAGATCAGAGGGGTCAAAAGTAGTTTTTGTAGTGTGATGGCAGGTGGAAAGGAATCCCCCCTCCCCCCACCCCCTTCCCGTTCCTGCTTTTTCCAAGAAGACTTGGAATGATGTACGCACTCTTTTTAGAAAATATGCCCTTTTTTTTTTTTTTTTTAATTCATCAACTGCAGTTTGAAGTGACACAGGCCTGTTCCTGTCCTACTGCCCATTCTGCCTCCATCACACACAGCCACACTGAGGCTCATCGATCCACACCACACTGAGCATTATCCTGTCACCGCAGCCCACAGACAGTGACCTACATCAAGTCACCCTAAGGCAACCAGTCAGAGACCTTCTTCTGCCTACGCAGGCTGATACTCCTGCAGGCACTCCCTATAAGGACAGGCAAGTATTGAACCCATCTACCTTACAACGGAGTGGTTTTTGTGTGCATGACCGTTTTTTATCCCACCATTAAGGCAGCCATACTCCATCTCGGGGAAGGTGCATGCTATGTGTGTAACGTGTCATCCATACCAACAGCCAAACTGGCCTTCTCTTCCGAAAGTTGGTGATGGGATTTTACGTGTGTGCAAGATGTTATGCGTGCGTTCACACACGGAACCTCGTTTTATAGTCTCATTCGAAGGACTCTATGGGAAATGGAGTCAGAACTAATGTTAATCCGAGGGAAAAATCCCCTTGTACCGAAACGTCCTGGTGGAGATTTGAACCCGCAACCCCTGGATTACGAGTCCGGCGCTCTACCAACTGAGCTATTCCGGCCTCAGTCAGAGACCAATCAGTGTGTGTGTGTGTGTGTGCATGTGTGTCTGTGTGTGTGCATATGCAAGTGCACGTGCGTGCGGTAGTTACCTGCATTCAGCTGAATAGCACCCACACTGCTCCCATCGTCATCATGAAAGTTCATCACCACCGTCTCCATCCAGGCGTTGTCTGTGTTGCGTGGGTCATCCACATAGCCTCGGAAGACCTGCACCCCAAATCACATTAGCACAACACTACATTTCAGTACAACTCCTTGCATCTTCTTTTCCCATTACTGACACTGTAACACTAACTCTGTGGATACTTAAATCTCTTAAGGGCACGTTCAAATAATCAAAATGGGTGACAGTATTTCTACAGAATCACAGGAAAGGATTTTTTCAAAGCATTTTTATATGCACAATAACTGGACACAGCTACTAAAACACTGCTTTAAAAAGTGTAAAAAAAATTCTGAAAGAAATCAACTTGCTGGTACCAATGAACAGTTGGCTTATGGCTGAACTGGCTGGTCTGCAAGCATGGGATGAGAAGGAAGATAAGGATTTTTTTTTTTTTTCTTTTTTTTTTTTCCCATCAGTGTAACATGTTTTTCTATGGGAATAGCTACCATCAATATTCTTGAAAGCTCCACTATAAGATGGGTTTCTTTCTTCTCTCTCTCTCTCTTTCTGTGCATGTGTGTTGACTTCAAAAACTTTTGTCCGACCTCGAGTTCTTTTGTTAACAAGAAAAAGCACGTCACAGTTTTTTCTCTTCATATCACAATTGACAGTGTCCTCATTTTTAGCGGTGGGTTTTGCCTCATGACTGTCCCAGCCCTCTGAGGTCTGGGGATGGGCCATGCGGTGCTTTACTTTCACTCAGCCTGCAGCCTTGGGGAGCCTTTCCATTCCAAATGATCAGAAAGTAACTGATTTCTGTGTATGACCGTAACGTAGTGGATGAAAGACTGAGAAGTTTCTGGGAGGGGAGGGAGGAGGAGATACTTAAAAACATATTTCATGGTACCAGTTGACTTCTAAACACTCGCTGACATTTACGGACAAAAAAAAAAAAAAAGAAAACAGCTGGCAAAATTTGAAGCACAATCACGC